>NLAO01001783.1:0-99753 GCA_002370835.1 Metschnikowia continentalis | reverse complement strand
TGCTTTGAAAGACTGTGCGAAGGGGTACGAAACATTTTGTCGCGCTGGTTTGAAACATTTTATCTTCTTGGTTCGAAACATTTTGGTGCGGTGGTTTGAATAGATTTGAAAAACACTGTATATCATAACATCTATTTACTGGTGGTGTACCTGATCTCACAAGGGGATTCCTAGATTCGGAGGGCAGTCGCACCTGCACGCGGCGCGGCTGGGGTAAGACAATATACTCACCTCCTCGGCGTGCGCTATCTCCTATTATAACCCCATGTCAGCCATCGAATCCGACCACGAGGCTGACGCCGACCACGTGGCCAAGTCCAATCATCTACTGCGCAACGTGTCGCTTGGTCGAAGAACGAAGAAACGCTGGTCTTTCCATAACAATACCAAGCCGGATTTGGTTTCTCGTCCTATCAGCTTCAATCGCCGCAGACGACTCAGTGATGTCACGGGTATTGACCGGGTGCACAAGGAAATCGACCCCTACCATATTTCGCCTGCACAGCTTTACTCCACGGAATCAGGGCGTCTTTTCCATGCGGGCAAAATCTGCATAGTGTTGGCTGGCTTACCTGGAAGAGGAAAAACTCACTTATCGGTGTCGCTCACCCGGTACTTGCGGTGGTTGGGCGTGAAAACCCATAGTTTCCATTTGAGTGACTACCGCCGGGCCAATGCTCCCGATGAAGACCCCGATTATGCGTTGACGGTGGCGTCGGCTGAAAAGGCCTCGCAGTTTGTCAACAAAACCGTGGACGATTGCTTGAACGATATCTTAAATTTCTTCGAGAACGATAAGGGTCAGGTGGCCATCTACGAGGCTGTCAACGCATTGCCAGAGTACCGTAGACAGTTGAACGATAAATTCACCGCCTCTGACGTGCAGTGTATCTTCATCGAGTCCATTGTCACCGACGACAAGATTTTGGCTAAAAACATCGATTCTGCTGCACGCTCATCTCCTGATTACGAAAACTGGGACTATGAAAAGGCCTACAAAGACTATGCAGACAAGATCCTGCAGTTGACGTCCTACTATAAGGAGATGAAGGCCGATGGGGAGGATGGCCAGTTGTCGTTCATCAAGATGATCAATTTCGGCCAGCGAATTGAGTTAAACAATTCCAACTATGGCTACTTGATCAATAAGGTTGTGTTTTTCCTCATGAACCTGCGCATCAAGCTGGGCTCCGTCTACTTTGCCCGTTGCTACAAGAACGACTTGGACTATTCCAAGGACCCTCCTTTGGACGAGGCTGGAGCGCAGTACTCGAAGAATCTTAGTGGCACCATGTTGAAGATCTTGGAGTCGAAAGGCCGCAAGTTCCACCCGGCCGTGCCTGACCAGAAGCTTCTGGCCTCGGATCTCCGCAGAACCTTATCCACCGACGATAAGCACCCACCCACCGGAGCAGATGGAATCAACGAGGACTCATTTGTGGTGTGGACGTCGGTGAAGAGACGCACAATCGAGACCACCAAGATCTTCCGCGAAGCAGGGGTCAAGATCAGGCACCGGATCCAGTTGTCGCAGAAAAACCCGGGCGTGGTGGCGGGCATGAGCGATGAGGAGATCGAGGAGCAGTATCCTCGTGAATATGAGCTGTACCTCAAGGACCCATACCACCACCGGTTCTCACGGTCGGAGCTGTACCATGACCTTGCGATCAAGATCGAGCCGTTGATTCTCGAGATGGAGCGCATGAGCGGCGATATCTTGATCATAGCAGATGAAACAGTGTTGCGTGTGTTGCACGGGTACCTCATGGCTTGCTCGTGCTACGATATTCCGTGGTTGGAGTTTTCTACCAACGACATCATCGAGGTCAAGTTCAATGCATACTCCAACACGGCCCGGCGCATCCCCATAGAGAAGTTTGACAATTGACAGTCAGGCCAGATGATTCATTGACCAGAAGATATCGAGGTCGATCGAGATCAGTTCAGTATTAAGATCGGTCGAGATGGTCGGATGGTCAGATGGCATGAGCCATGTGCGAATTGACTATTGACAGATGCGCAGTGCACGCGCGCAGTATCGCTCGCTAGCTCATCCACACTACAGTTTTCTATACACAATATATTCACGTTCACCACCCCCACAGGCCAGAAGCGTCTCATACACTATTGATACTGGACATTGAATAGTCTAAAAATTACCGGATCAATACAGGATATACTATTAATTGACTACTTGTTCAATTGTCTAATCATCTATTAACTATACTTTTGTCTATTGACTCATGACTAGACTAGTACCGTCCGCTACCTATAGCTCACCTTCGGAACCCCTGGAGGTGGAGATCGTTCCCGGGGAAGGACCCCATTCCACAAACGGCCAAAGCACGCAAATCTCGGAGATCGTCATCAATGCCGGGGGTAGCGACCGCGACCGGCCCAGCCAAGCCAAAGACTCCGACTTGGGCTCGCTACGGGCCAGTCTCACCACGCTCCAGGATAAGTTGAACGAATTCTTGACGCTGAAAATGAAGAGGAAGCTGGACGATGACGACCTCGAGAAAAGGATCTTGGATGATGGTGTGGACGAAGACAGTGACTGATCTTCATTAACCAACCACCAAAATCTATACCTCTTCAAACCTACACATACCATCCATTATACTATATTATACTATACTTACTATACTATACCATCCACTATACTATACTATACTATACTATACTATACTATACTATACTATACTATACTATACTATACTATACTATACTATACTATACTATACTATTCGATAGACTATATACTATATACTATGTACTATGTACTATGTACTACCAGACTACTATACCACTATACTACTATAGTATACTCTACTATTTACTAAGACTACATACTTATGGAGATACAATATAAAGATTATATGCTTACTTACAGGATTACATATACTATACTACTATACTACTATATTTACTAAGCAAATATCCACTATATTTACTAGATTGACATTTATCTAATACCAACTGTGAACAGAAGAATAAATGTACTTTGATAGCCTAGACTTACCAGAAATCATAACTATACCTATATATATGACCTAGCTGCTGCCTCTAAATACTGACAGTGATGTGGTACCTATAATACATATGATACATACATTACACTATTAGACTACTATCGTTTAAAGTAGAGAGTAGTATACTAATGACACTCTACTATCCTCTAACATTACATAACGTCCCATGCATACTTATAGTTACACTTTAATATACTTTACGCTGACCACACTATACTAGACTATACTAGACTATGCTACACTATACTACTGTACTGTGAAGACATTATACTATTCACGATACTCTCTCTCATCATATACTATACTACACTATACTACTATACTACACTATACTACTATACTACACTATACTACTATACTACACTATACTACTATACTACTATACTACACTATACTACTATACTACACTATACTACTATACTACACACTACTGATTACTTCTACCTTTTTTGATGTTCTATCTAACTTTATTACTATTCATCCGCTCTCTGTTCTTAGTGCTAGTTTCCCTTGCCCACGATATCGGTCATGTTCTTGAGCGTATTCTCCAAGGTGGTCTCCAAATAATGCTGCTTGGTCTTCAACAGCTTCTGTGTGTCCAAAAACGTCTTCTTGTCGTCAGCTATCTGGTTCAAGTATTCAGTTACATCGTTTCTGACAAACGCACGACCCACACCTTTCCACACGGAGTCTCCTGGTTTTGTAAGCTTGTTCAACCTGGCCGTACTGGAATCAATGATCTTGACATTGGTATCTACCCGGTCCAACTGGGCATTGCACAAGGACAACTCTGCACGAGACTTGTTCAATTGGTTGTCCATCTCAATCAAGAGTTTCTGGAAGGCCTGAGGATCTAGCGACATATTGGCGTGTCAAGGTGTATAAAAATTGGGAGTAAAGTGGACTGGTTCGATTTCAAATACTGAGTAATATCCTCGACTGGTGTAGTGTCAGGTACTTAGGAATATACTTGACTTTGGTATGTATGGAGGCCCTGGTTTGGAGTGAGCAGTGAGCAGTGAGCAGTGAGTGAGATTTTCAACTACATTATGAGTGCATTTTAAGAGCGCACTATGAACCATACGCTCATCAGACCGCACTTTGAGCGCACATTAGACCGCACTTTAAGACTGCGACTCTACTACTCTGCTCTACATGCTTACTGGAACTATACGCAGAAAAGGCCTTGGATTCACGCCCAAACTTTGTGGTGGACTCAAAGCTGTCCGCTGGGCAACATCCGCCATTCCTGATGCCCCCAAAGTGGCCGTGGGTGGAGATACTAATAATGTACGGTCGGAGACCAACCGGTTGGAGAAGACACTCAGCAAGTTCTGGACCCAGGTCAACAGTGTGTTGAACGAAGAAACGGGTCATTACGAAATCCACCTCGACGAGAAACCACTTAAGACGCCGCTCGGCCATAAGCTCCACATCCCCAAGCAAAAGAAACAATTGGCTTCGCTAGTGGCTCATGAATGGGATAGTCTAGCTGACTTGAAGATCAAACCCAATCTGTTGCCGTTGACTTCGATGGTGTCACGTGCCGTAGACCTTATCAATGTTCATCATGCTGAAAAGGTGGACCCCAATTTGGTGTCGAAAATAGGTGATTTGCTGGATATCAAGCACAATATGTTGCGCTACTTGGATACAGACACATGCTTGATTTTCACTACTCTTGACGATAATGTAGGCCGGTTACGAGCCCGCCAGGTTGAATTATACAAGCCACTTATTCTGGAGTTCGAGTCGTTTTTCACTGCCTACGGTCGCTCTAAGAATATGTTACCCTCCGATGACTACACTGTGAAATTGACCTATTTGGACTGCGAAACTGATGGTCTCCAGGGCAATGGCCAGGGTATCACCACGCAAAATGTGGTATTGAGGTGGTTGGATGATTTGCCCATGTACGACCTTATTGCATTGGAAAAGGCCATTCTCTCGTCCAAATCTTTTTTGTGTGGTGCTACCATCTTGAGGTCCAGTGGCTCCGATACTGCCAGACGTGACTTGTACCAGATCAACAAAACCAAGCCTGAAGACTACTTTAAGAAGTCCGTGGAGGAGGTGGTAGAAATGGGCAACTTGGAGACCATCTTCCAGACGGCCGAGTGGGGGGAGGTCGAAGACACTCATGATGTGGATAAGGCTGACTGGTTGAGAAACCTTTCCAGCGCTGCTCTTGTGTGCAGGTAATGTATATAGATTGATTATTGAATGAATAGTATTTCAACATTAATTTATTGAATCAAAGAGTTGTATTGATCCTTCTGAGTTCATGGTGACTACAAACATATATATGTGGCGGAGTGCATACTAGGGTAACTCTGGTATCTTTATTTAAGGGTACTGGAACTTAAAAGGAGATATATTATCTTTTATTAGGAATACTAGAATATTCAGAACTTTCCACATTTAGTGTTTAATTTGGTTTTAAAGTCCTTTTTTAAAACAAAATGAACTGCATATAGCCATCCAAGAATACCTATATACTTTTAGACTCTTACAAATGAAAAATAAAAGTATTTAAAACTTGTTTCTTTAAAAGGTTCGTTAATTTTCATTTTCTAAATGTAGTTTCACTTTGACGAAAAAACTTCTAGTATGATTAACGTTTTCCGGGGGCCGGAATAGTTGATTCCGGGGCTTATATCCAGTTCCGACCTATTGACTCAGGTCGTTTCATCCTGTCCACCAAGATATATTATTAAATTCTTTTTGGATATTCGGACTTTCTAGAGATCCAGGAAAGACAGATCTTTCTGTGAACTTTGAATATGCAGTGTGGGATTAGCTAGAGGAGTGGTTTCTTTTTGCACGTGAGAGGCACGTGACTTGTGTCAAAACCGTGGCCGGATTAGGCGACTTCTTGTCCCAAATAGGTACTTCCGGGTCTTATATCCAGTTCCGACCTATTGACTTGGGTTGTTTTATCCTGTCACCTAAAAATGTTTTTGAAATAATATTTACATATTTGAAGTTTCTCTAGCTTCAGAAGTATCATATCTTTTTGGGAACGTGAAATTTAGCGTGTGTGGGATGTTTGGTGACTTGCTTTGTACGTCACGTGACCATTCCGAGGTTTCCATAAGCCAGTCTTTTAAAAAAAATACGATGTTAAAATTAGTCACTTACCAAGTTATTATGTTTGAAACGTAGACCCAGAAAGCTCTTTTACTTCAATTTTTGATTTTTTTGGTATCCACCTCATCCGGTCCTTCCAGGTTTAGTTCCCACTTTTCCACACATTCTCATTTGACATACACATTGTAGCAAAAGTAACAAGCGCCATAAATTCCAGATTTGGTCGAACAAGTCCAAAAATTACAAAATAGGAACAGGGCTCAAAAATCTACTGTCTAACCTCCCAATAATTAAAAAAAAAACCATTTTCATATATTTATCCCAAAGTTGTTGGCTTGAACCAAAAAGACCCGTGCACCATCAATGACGCGCCGCGCACCTCTGCAATGCGTGAAGCATAGGCGCCAAGTCAAGCTACCTACAGTTCCCCAGACATTCCATTCGATCCCTTCCCATAGCCCGAAACCCTACCGGCGTCGGCGCTAACCTCTGTGGTTCTCTAATTATTAATGACACAAGAAAAGGCCAAGGGCCCCACGGAGACCTCCCCATCCCCGTCTCCTACTCAATCCTCAGATAATCAACCTTCCGGAGACACAGGAGGCCAAGCATCGGCCGAGTGTCATGATTCCTGCCCAAACAGGGAATCTAGTCACTCCAATGACTCCAGCAACTCCACCAATTCCAACAGCTCCAGTGGCATCAGTTGCCACTGCGGCTCCAGCAGCCCCGGAGATGGTGTGGACCAAGCACTACTAATAAAAAGCAAGAGCCCCCGCAGAGTTAAGGTTTACTTGCTCCAAGGCGAAGATTGGCTAGATAACGGCACGGGATATTGTATGGGCCAGGTGGATAGCAGCTCGCGCAAACCATACTTCATTGTGAGAAACGAACTCGACTCCGAGCTGGTCATTCTACGGTCTTACCTCGAGGGAAGCATCCAGTACCAGCGACAGCAGGAGACGCTTATAGTGTGGACTGACTCACTGGGAAAGGACTTGGCGCTTTCGTTCCAGGAAAACGAAGGTTGTGCCGATCTCTGTGACTTCATTGTGCGGGTGCAGCAGGAGAACCTTAGCCCGTCGATATCGCTTTATTATGTGCTAAATGCTATGCATGATCCCAGTGGGGACGTGCCACGTGAAATAACAGAGCTTATCACCGGGCCTATCACGTACCCGCCTGAAAATCCCACCCGAGACTCGTTGGACGAGATCCTTGATATCGTCACCCAGGGCTGCAACTCGCTATACACTCGCTACAAGATCCTGAAGTACATGACTGAAGACGCCTATCTTCAAAAACTTTTCCACATCTTCCACCTAAGCGAGCAACAGCGCGATTTGCCTAGTCTCCACAAGCTCAGCGAGATCTTCAAGGTTCTAGTGTCCTATAACGAGGCCCATATCTTTGAGAGCCTAGTGGCCTATGAAAGTACGGTGCTAGACTTTGTGGGCATCTTAGAATACGACCGCGATTATCCCGAATTCCGTGCGTGTCATCGCCAGCACTTGTTAGATGCGTCGAGCTTCAAGTGTGTGGTTGATATCCCCATGCCGTCGGACTCCAGCGACGACCACTTGAACATTTTCAAGAAGGATTTCTACTTGAACTACTTAAAAAACGTGGTTTTGGCCCGTGCCCTTGACGACCAGGCCATGAACTTCCTCTCGGGAATGATCCATAACAACCAGGCCGAGATCATCAAATTCCTCAAGGACTCGCAGGCCAACGATAACTTTCTTGACCGGCTCTTCGATGTGTACAACTCTTCCGGGTCCTCGCTTACCGTGAAACGAGATGGCATTCGCATGTTGCACCAATACGTAATTGTGGCCAAGGGCCTTTCGGTGGACCAGAAGCCGGAGTTCTTCAGCTCGCTTGCCAAAGATGAGTTTCTCAATCTTGTCAAGTTTGCGCTCAATGACTCAGACAGCTCCATCCGGAGTATAGGCACGGAGATTCTCGTCACTGTCATTGATCAGGTGGTAACGCTAGCGCAGCCGTTCCAGAAATCTAACACCCATGAAATAGATGAGGTGGAGAACTTGGCCGACCACGAGCCTCCTCAAGAGAAACTCGGGCATAATGCACAACCAGAGGTTTTCCATGCGAAATTCATCAATAACGCGTCGTTGACTCTGGTGCTAATCGAGCTCCTCCTCAATGATAAGGATCTAGGGTTGAAACTCCAAGCCTACGAGGCCTTGAAGACGCTTCTTTCGTCGTCGCGGTTCATGGAGACCGGAGCATTTGAGCTTTTCCCAAATTCTGCCAATGAAAAGCACACTCCAGAGGAGGAAGACGTGGCATTGGAGTACTTCAAGTCCTTCTACAACAACCATGCTCTGAGAATGTTCCACGCCTTTGTGCAGCTTAAAAATGGGACGCCAGCCGAACAGGAGCAAGCAGCAACGCACATGAAATACGAGCCACAGTTGTTCCAGTATCTTTGCGAGATCATCACCTTCTGTTGCCAAGAACACGGAGCTTCGATATTTGTGCCATTCATCACGCAACAAAACCTCATGGAGGGCATTCTGAAGGTGCTCACACTTAAGGTGAACGTATCGCTCAAGCTTGCAGTGATGAGGTGCATCCGAGGGTTGATCCAACTCGATGACCGGCGGATCGTCACACATATTCTCGAGAACAATGTTCTTGAAAACTACTTCGAGTTCTTCTCGTCTGTGGCGGAAGAGAACGCCATGGCCAACTCCGCGTGCTTGAATCTTCTTGAAGTAATCACTTCACATTGCTTGAGCTCCAACTTCAAGCTCTTGATACTCTACTTGCAAAAGCACTTTCTGCATTTTCTCGAAACCAAAATCAGCTATGTCTCTTCGGGCACCGACTTGCTACGATTGGCGGACGCATTCATGGACCCCCAGAAAGATGTGACTGCCACCAGCGTGGACCTCGAGTCGGAAAACGGCATGGTGCACAACCTATCGTCCCCCATAGCGCAGAATCTAGGCAGCACGGAGCTTGTCAACGAAACCAAGCCGGGATCGAAGCGAAACCTCTTTGAGAATCTCGCCCTGGAGGCTTACAAGAAGGCACATACCTAGTCTTCACTGTACCATAGACCACATGAGCTCACACCATTACCACTGCCATTACTACCATCTACATTGCTTAACACAATACCATCGCCATAGCACATGACCTTCATTATGATTACCTCAGCAATCGCCATTATTTAACCTCGAAATCTTACTTAGTAGTATTCGGCTATTTATTCCCCATTTTTGTGTATTCAACATTTTTAACTATCATGTACTCGGAGACTCTATGCCTCGGCTCAACCCCGCAAAAAGTGAGGTGGCCTGCACCCAGCACCGGCCCCGGCCCTTACCACTATATAGGGCGCTGCTTCCCACTCCACCAGCACATCTCTTTCTTTTCTTTTGAAACCTTTCTTTTTTTTATTCTTTTAAATTCATTTCTTAGTATGGGCTTGGACCAATCTTTCATCGAGAATTCCGTGTGGAAACCAGACTTATTCAAGGGCAAGGTCGTCTTTGTTACGGGTGGAGCAGGCACCATTTGCAGGGTCCAGACAGAGGCACTTATTCTCCTTGGAGCAAATGCTGCAATTGTGGGGAGAAACAGGGAGAAAACAGACAAGGCCGCGGCGGAAATGCAGACCTTGAGGCCGGGCGCAAAAATCATCAGTTGTCCTGATACAGATGTCAGAGACGTGCAGTCTATAGCGAGAGCCGTGGAGAAGACCGTGGGGGAGTTGGGCCGCATTGATTTCTTGATTGCTGGTGCTGCAGGCAATTTCTTATCTGACTTTAACCATTTGTCCAGTAATGCGTTTGCATCGGTTGTAAATATTGACTTGCTTGGTTCGTTCAATGCTGTCAAGGCGTGTTTCGACCAGCTCCGCAAGAACAAGGGTCTGATTTTGTTTGTGTCTGCTACTTTGCACTACTATGGAGTTCCTTTCCAGGTGCATGTGGGAGCAGCCAAGGCAGGTGTGGATGCATTGTCCAATGCTTTGGCCGTGGAGTTAGGACCTTTGGGAATCCGGAGCAATTGTATTGCACCAGGCCCAATTGAAGGCACTGAAGGTTTCGAACGGTTGGTCAAGAACCCCGACCACTACATCAAGAAGATTCCTATCCAAAGAATGGGCACTACCAGGGATATTGCCGATGCTACGGTGTTCTTGTTCTCGCCCGCTGCCAGCTACGTGACGGGAACTGTGCAGGTGGTGGACGGAGCCTCGTGGCAGAACGGCCAGCTGTCTATGGAGCACTTGTACCCGGTGGAACTCTCCAAGCGCAACCTGGAGAAGTTGACTAAGCTTTAGTCAGGTGTTAGCCATTAGGGGCCATTAGCTATACATGTATCAGACAGGTATTACTAGGTCACTCACTAGCCACTCCGTGTCTCATAATGACATCGCCAAGCACTCATCTAAACTCACATTATCTATATCATGACTATGATCATACTCTCTACTATTGATTCCATTGTGTCTATGGATTCCACTGTTTCTCTGGATTCCACTGTGTCTATTGATTACACACTTTCATGTTCATCTCTCGTTGTCTGTTCTCACCTACTTACTCTGCTCGCTCTGATCTCTGCTCACTGCTCACTGCTCACTGCTCTCTATCCACACTTCGGTAGAGAGTGTCATGCGCACTGCTCGCGCAAGCCTCGTATACACTTCTCTTCTTCATGTCCATTGATCCCGAAACCCGCCGCAAGCTCTTGCTCTTGCAGAAAAACGAGGGCAACAAGAAGTGCTGTGACTGTGACGCCTTCAACCCGCAATGGGCGCTGCCCAAGTTCGGCATCTTCATCTGCCTTGAGTGTGCGGGTGTTCACCGTGGCCTCGGTGTGCACATCTCATTTGTTCGTTCCATTACCATGGACCAGTTCAAGCCCGAGGAGGTGCTTAGAATGGAGAAGGGTGGCAATGATGCATGCAAGGCCTACTTCCAGGAAAACGGCTTGGACCTTCTGTTGCCTCATAAACTCAAGTACGATAACGTGGTCGCTGAGGACTATAAAGAGTTGTTGACGTGTAAAGTGGAGGGCCGCCAGTTCTCGCCCAGAGACTACACACAGGCCTCGTTACCGGTGTCAGGAAGCACCTCAAATGTTTCGGGAGGCCTTGGCGAAGGAAAAGCTGCCCCGGTGGTGGTGGATAAGGCCCGGACCGAAGCCTATTTCGACCGCGTGCGTTCCCAGAACGAACAAAGACCTGATGGAGTTCCTCCTTCTCAGGGCGGCAAGTACTCCGGATTTGGAAACAATGCCGAGGATTCTCAGGGCCAGGGGTTCTCGGGGTTCTCCGTGGACTCGTTGCAGCAAGACCCTATAGCCACATTGAGCAAAGGCTGGAGCTTTTTTTCGTCGACCGTGGCCAAGTCCGTCAGTGACGTGCATGAATCGGTGATCAAGCCAGGCTTCAACCTGATACAGGAGAGCGACTTTGGCAACGAGACCAAGAGAGCCATGGCCCAGTTTGGCCAGAAGATGCAGGACACCGGCAAGTACGGCCACGAGACGTTCCAGACGTTCACCCGCGATGTGCAGAACAAGGGTTTCAACGGCACCGTGGAGAACTTGCTCTCCAACATCTCAGGAAACAAAGGTGCACAGGTGGATAGTGCGTTCGGGCTTGAGAGGCCCAAGGAGAAGACCAAGTTACTGTCCATCAGCAGTGATGCGTTCCAGAAGAAGGACTCCAAGGACGACGAGTGGGATGATTTCTAGGGGTGAAGTCTCATCACGTATCAATTCCAAAGGGGTTCCAGTATGTATTGGTCCAATTTATGGTTTATCTATGTAGACGAAGGAAGACCCACAAAGGTACGAGCAGACTTACAAAGGTTTAAGAAGACTCACAAAGATTTGAAAAGACTCACAAAGATTTAATGAAGATGTGCTAGACATTGTACCAATATAGCGGTTCTAGAGACTAAGTGATACTATGACTCGATGTTGCATGGTATATAGTCCAGCAGTCCATAGCATCTGGTGGATAGTTGTCAACTATATTAATTTCATTTTTTAGTTATAATTTTCATCATTGATATTCATTTGTTTTATTTTAATTTGTACGGTCATTGGCCCTTGAGCCTCTTTACGTTCTCAAATTGTGCTAGTTCCTGCTGGAACAGCCTGTAGCAGTGGTGGTAGGAGTCCTTGATGCCGAGGCGGCGCAAGAGATGCCACAGGAGAATCCAATCTATAAAACCGACATCCCTGGCCACTACTATAACAAGGTAATAAGCCACGCCGAGGAAAATTCCCACTGCAAACCCCACCGTCACCTGTGCTACCGTATGGTAGAGCAAGTACACCCTAGAAAACGCCACGCCAAAGCCCATGGTCGCCAAAGCTGCAGCCCACATGGCCTTCCCCACCCTCTCCATAGGCACTTTAGTGAGAAGAATGCTCACATAATAGGCTACGAACAAGCCCATGAACTGCGAGTGAGCAGACGGCATGCCATAGCCCAAGCCAAAGGAATTGTTGCCAAAATCACGGTGGAAGTCCGGCCTGGCCTGCTTGAAAAACCGCTTCAAGATTTTATTGATGACCTCGCCGCAGAGGTGGCCGCCCACAATGATCACCGGCTCGATCTCACGCGTGATGAGAAACCACGATGTATAGAACACCATGAGGTAGATGGGGAGAAGGCAGAACTGCACACACACACTGGACACAAGATCGCTGGGGTCATAGAGAATGTACGTATGGTCGAAGGGAACCGCCACTATATCGGGCGACATGTTCTAGTAGTATACAATGGTAGAAGTAGATGTAGAGTGGGAGAGTAGAAGTAGTGGTGGACTAGAGCAGTGGGAGAGCAATGATAGAGTAGATGCGAAACTGGGTCGAGAGAGAGAGAGATGCAGCCGATGCGGCTGATGTGCAACAGTTAATAAACAAGAGCGGAATTAAGCTCGGAAAATTTGAGCCTTTTAGACAGTGTCAGGGTCCGAGATCCAGGCTACATAAAAACGAAGACCAAACAATGGTCTGGTATACCTTCCCCAGGAACCGTGTCCGTGGGTGCAGTTCAGTCTCTGAGCTGACATTCCAGTGACTGTTGCAGCAGATTGATACATTCCGGAGGTGCAGCCGTTCCAGATCAACACTGCATTCTCACTTCAATTTCACTTCAATTCTTAATTCATTCCACGCCTCAGTTCTCAGTTTATTCTCAGATCATTTTTCATTTCAATTCTCTCTGCAATTCATTTCACTTCATTTTAACTTCTCACTTCTCATTACAGAACACTATACATCAATTCCAGCGCAGTTTATCATAATGCAAATTCCAATTGAAAACCTTATTGCAAGGAATTATCAAGACATTAATTTAGAGTAAATTTAGAATCAGAATAAATTCAGAGTAAATTCAGAGTAAATTCAGAGTAAATTCAGAGTAAATTCAGAGTAAATTCAGAGTAAATTCAGAGTAAATTCAGAGTAAATTCAATGTAATTATTCAGTGTAATTATAGTAGTTCATTTATATCTTTTCAGTTAATTTCAGTCTATTGCATTTTTTTGTTTTTTGTTTGTTGTTTGGTGGGATCTGGCTGAATGGCTCGATGATTCGGTTCTAGTGCAGTGAAATTCTAATGGTTGCTATTGTAGTGCGGGTTCCATTGCAGAGACCAGATTTTGTAGGTGCGGCTACAGCTTTATTGGTGCGGAGATGAAGAGTCTGGAGATTGCTGTACCCAATTGTAGTGTAATTTTTGAGTGCAGTTTGGGTGTAGTTTGGGTGTAGTTTGGGTGTAGTTTGGGTGTAGTTTGGGTGTAGTTTGAGTACAGTTTGAGTACAGTTTGAATACAGTTTGAGTATAATTTGGATACAATGTGGATACAATGTGGATACAGTTTGGGTGCAGTTTGGGTGCAGTGCGTTCTTATCTGCTTGAGTTCCATTACAGCTATGTCGCTTTGTAGTTTATTCAAGTTGTAGCTTGTTCTGCTCGGGTTCGCGTTCTTAGCCCCGTGTTCAGCTCACTCGCACTTCCTCTAGCTTTCTACCGTTTGGACTACAATAATGAATGCTGTGTGTAACATTAAGAGTCGTGAGAGAAGAGATGCAGAGATGATTACATATAGAGAAAAAAAAGAGAGGGATAATAGAGAGAGAGAGAGATGAGAGAGATGAGAGAGATGAGAGAGATGAGAGAGATGAGAGAGATGAGAGATCAGAGAGATCAGAGAGATCAGAGAGATCAGAGAGATCAGAGAGATCAGAGAAATGAGAGAGATGAGATAGATGAGAGAGATGAGATAGATGAGCTAGTGATGACTTGAAGCAACAGAATAGCAATGTAGGAATATGGGAATATCACATCACATCACACCGGCGATCGGCCGATCTGGTGCTTTTGACGGTCCCGCGCCCATCTGGCCGCGTCCTTGGTTTGCTGCGAGAAGCTGAAGTTACTGCGGGTTCTCTTGATGAACGACGTCACCCACTCCTGGCTGTAGTAGTCTTTCAACTGGCCTTCGGGGTACGAAGCCGCAATATCTCCCAAGAGACCCACGGCAGATCTCGCCGTCGACTCGTTGGTCGACATCTCCACGTTGGTCGACACGTGTTCGAGGAACTGGAAGATGGGCGTGATGAAGTTGAGGAGTTGTTGTGGGTTGTTGCTCAAGCTGCTGACAATACCAATATAGCAGTCCAACACTGCGTTCTTAACCGACGTGGCGTACTCCGTGGCATCGTAAGTGTTGTCCTCAGGGACAATCATTGCAAACTGCGAGCAGATACCCATGACCACCGCCATGTATGGCTCGAACTGCTGGCCAATGACTCCGGCTATATCTCCGAAACAAGACAAAATGGCTGGCTTCAACTCTCTCTTGGACTCGCTGTTGCCCAACGTGGCCCCAAGGATATCCATGAGTCCATTGAGGTATGGGCCAATGGCCAATCCCAAGGATTGAGCCAAATCCGCCACAAGTCCCACTGCGGTGACACACGTGGGCGATTGGACATTCGACAATGCCTTGGTCAAGTATGGCACAAAGGCATCCATATACTTCAAGAAGTCAGGACCAATAGCACTGGCCACGGCTGAGATGGCAATGAATATATCCTCCTCGATCAACGCGTTGGGTTCCTGTGCATCCAAAAGCTTAATGAACATGGTCATCAAGTTGTCGGCAGCACCGTGGAGGTCCTCACTAGATCTTCTGATGATTGTCGTCAACAACGACAAGATGTTGATCTGCAACTCCTCCAAAGCAGCCTTGCCGTCCAAAGTGTGTGCCTGCAGCTGCAAGCCAATGGTCATTTCTAGTCTGTTGGAAACCTCACCAGCAATGGTCTGCAAGATTGGCATGGTATCAGCCGCACTATTGGCCACAAAGGCCGACAAACACTCGTAGGCAGAGGCCCTTGAGTTGAACTCGTTGTCCTGCTTGTCGGAGAGACGCATCAAAGCCGGCACAAAAGTTTCGTAGTACTTGGACATCACACTGGTCTCCTGTTGGCTTGCGTCGAAGCAGAGCTGTTCAAAAAGATTCATCAACGTCCAGCAGCAGTTGACCGAAACTTTGGGGTGGTCATTCAAGCCCTGGTGCAAAGCCTCCAACAAGGGCTCCAAATCCGTGTTCAAGTCCACGGCATTGATGGCCACCTCGGCGATTTTGCCCAAACACCACGAAACGGTTTCCTTGACTTGGATGGTGGAGTCACCGATCAAGGCCAAGATTGGTTTCAATGCCTCCTGGATGGCTGGCTTCAACTGGTCCACATCTGGACCTTCTAAGATGGAGCCAAAAGCCATCACTGCAGCCTCACGGTTTCTCCATTCGGGCAGATCAATGTTGGCAGCAAAAAAGGTCAACGTGGGTTCCACAACATACATTCCGGTGGTCAGAGCAAAGAGCTGGAGACACGAGCCTGCAGCCATGGCCACTGACCAATCGTCATCCTCAGGATCTTCATTCTGCTTCGTCAACAAGTTCAAAAGCACAGGCAACACATCACGCGAGGCAAGGAGCGCAAAGTTGTAGGAGGTGATTTCCGGGCTCGGTTGCTCGCCCCGCTCAGCGTATTCGTGGATCTGGTAAGCGATTTCAAACTCTTCCTCACAAATGGTGGACCAGAATTCAATGGCCATACAAGCCACACGCTCGTCGGAGCTTTGCATACCACTGATCGACAACACGTACAAGGCCTTCTCCATGTACAAGGACATGAATTGGTAGTACAACTGGGCAATACGAGCAAGACAGCCAAAGGCAGCGGCCTGCAACTCAGCATCGTCGGCCTGGGTGGCTTCACACACTACCTGCATGATGAAGTTCCTCTCGCCCTCTTTCTGGAAGTTGAGCTTGATGAACAGCAACGAGTAGATCAAGGCATTCAACGCCGTCAAGCGCACCTGCACGGAAGGTTCTGTGGATTGGACACCTTGCACAATGGCAATAAGGATACCATTGGATTGCGCAATAATCTGGGGGTCAGAGGCGTCAGCACTCTCGCAAATGTAACCAATGGCCAATAAGCACGAGCGCTTGATGTTGACGGACTTATCGGACTTGGTGTTCTCGGTAATAATGGGAATCAACTCCGGCCACTCGTTACGGGGCAACTCAATGAGCGCTATAGCAGACACCAACTGCGAAATGGAGGTGGTCATGTTCTTATCGTCACCCAACAAGATCTTAATGGCCACCTCTTTAATATAGGCCTTTGTTTCTGCAGACATCGAAACCCACTTCACTTGCTGCTCAGCCTTTTTCCGGAGGTCCTTGGAGGTCAATTGATTTTTCAAGCCCAAGGTGGCCAAGATCTGATTCTGGGACTTCTCGTTGCTATAGGCAACATCTGCCAAGTACTTCATGTACTCCTCGTACGAGTTCTCCGCAAGCTGCTGCAACTGTTGTTCGGCTGTGTTTCTAGTCTGGGCATCTTGGCCCATCATGGCGGTTTCCAAGAGATTGGCGATATCCATGCTTGCTAGAAGTTGGGACAATGGGTATAGGGGAAATATATAGGAGGGAAGGGGATTCTAGGGGGCTCAGAAAGTGGGAGTAGCAAAGCGCAGAACGTCAAGGGCCCAAGTGGCGAGAAAAGGTCGGGGGTGACTGTGCTGTTTCTGAGTGCTCAGGACGCCGGTAAAATAAATACGTGTGGTGCAATGTGAAGGAAAAACTTTCTGGGTCGTGCCCTGCCCAACGCCTATCATGGTTACTTGCGCTCGGCTATGGGCCATGTGATCCGGGGGTGCGTTGTGAGCCATGGTCTGCGTGATGTGGGTTGGGTCATCTGGCTTTTACAATAGTGGTTATGTGCCTTTATACTTGGGTATTACCTTCATCTTGGAGGAGTTATTCTTGTAATTGCTCCTGGCTTTACGCTTCCGCACACTGCCAGTAGCTTATGGTGTGCAGGACACCTTCTAAGTACTGTGATCATATACTGCTATACTTTAGCTCAGGTAGCCCTAACAACTTCAACAAGTCCAGACCCAGAAAACAGGGTCCAAATCTCTGGAAGTGGTATGGTTGCTCCATGAGGTCTTGAAGTTAGAGTACCTTGTTCATAGTGCTCATGGGTCTTCAGTTCATAGTTGTTCAATGAAGTTCATTTTTTTTTTGAGATCCCATCAGTAAGACCTCTGAGGTTCGGTCACCGTATTATTTTTGAATGGATCGTGCCATGATACCAGCTACTTTAACCTCTCTCAACCACAGAGTGCAAGTCCGTAAGTGTTTCATCCTTGGGTATCGTGGAGTAGTTTCCCGAGGCTTCTTGTGTGGCATCCAGTTCAGCAATGGAGTGCTGGGATGAGTGAGCAATGGAGTGTTGCGATGAGTGAGCGACAGAGTGTTGGGATGATTGAGCGATGGAGTTTTGCGATGAATGAACGGATGCTCCGTCTTCGTCTTTCTTGGCGCTGGCCGTGGCCTTTTTGTAAGCTTCTAATTTCTGGAGCATGAGTTTTTCCTTGGCTTTCAACTGCGCAGCTTTTTGCTCCAACATCGCTGCCCTGTTAGACAATTCCTTGGCGCTGGCAATCTCCATCTCCTCTAGCTTTTGTTGTCTCTCCAAGATGCGTTCGTGTCTGATCACGTAGGGCACGGTCTCGGAGATCTGCCGCAACTGATGTCTCTGCGGAGCAATGGACATTCTCTTGAAAGAGGCATCATTAATGTCCGCACGATTGGTGGATGCATTGGAAATCGTGGACTTGTACGACTTCAAGGAGAAGTTTTCCCTGGTAGGCGATTCCACAAAGGTTTCGTTTTCGTCGAGAAGCATGGACTTAGGTTTCTTGGAGTCCGAAGACAACTGGGAAGAAGTGTCGTTGCTATCATGGGCGTCAAGCTTCATGGAGGTATCGTTGGCGTCGGTCAACTGGGCCAAGTTTGACATGGAAGGAACAGTGACCAGCATGTTGTTGCTCTCGTCAAGCTTGGACCGCACGATGGAGGCATCGTCCACATCCTCCTTTCCTGTGACACTGCTCAACCGCTCTGTTCTGTAGGTCTCATATAAGAAGTCGTGGGTCAAGTCCTTGAGGTCTTGCAAATGGGAGCCCAAAATGACCGATTTCAACACCGAGAAGTCACTGTAGTCGGGGTTATTGACATCCACCAAGCCCCAGGGATACTGCCTTGCTTTTATGGTTTTAGTTTCACCAGTGAGTGTGTCTCTGATCTCGAAGTCTTGTTCAGAAGCAACCACGGCGAACGGCTGCAACTTGGTCAAGAACTTGCACTCTTCGATCAAATCCGAGTCTTCATCCTGGTCATAGTCGTCCATGAAATTGTCGAACTGGAACACCGGCACGTTGAATCGTTCGATATCAATTTTAATTTGTTGTTTGAAGTGCTGCAACTCAGCCTCGGTGAAAGTATCAGCTCTACCCACCACAGGAATGATGTTGACAAAGCGGGCCAACCTCTTCATACAGGCAATATCAAGTTCACGCAAACCATGGCCCGTGGGAGTGATGAAGTAAAGCAACACGTGCACTCTGGTATCAACAAAGCGAGGGTTCCTCCGGATCCGGGTCTCCTCAGCCAAAACAAGATCGAACTGCTGCTTCAAGTAGTTCTCGATTTCGGTGAAACATAAGTTATTATCCAAATTGTCACCAAAACCAGGCGTATCGATAATATTCAAGTTCAAACGCACATTGTCATCGTCCACCAACTCAACATTGGTCTCGGTCAAGGCAATACCAGGCTCCTCATGGGCAGTTAAGGGCTCGAACTCATTGCGTGCTAGTATGGAGGTATTAGGCAAAGAAACAGCATGGGCCAGCGTAAACGAAAGTGTCTTTGTATCAGCTGGATTGGCGCCTTCATAGGTATGGGTCATGATTTTCCGGTTCAACATGCAATTAACAAAGGTGGTCTTGCCAGTGCCCAGCTCGCCTGCCACCATAAAGGTGAACTTGATGGCCTTTTTGGCGTCCTTTCTGTAGTTGATCATGGGGGAGGTGCCGGAAAGAGCTGGCAGGTTAAAGCTGTAATCCATGATGAAAGGAGTAGATCGTAGCGGCGGAGGGCTTTGTTTGAGGTGCCTTTTTTCCTACACTCAGTGCTTTCAATGTGCATGCGTGCACGCCAGCGCGAACTCTACGCGAGCACCTACGGCGACGTGCTACGGCGACCTTCGAGCGTGCGAGCAATGATCCGCGAATTTCTACTACAATAGTTTGCAATAAAAAAACTCGACAGGCCTCGGGTCACGTGATCCGTGTTTCACTACTGAATGTGACAAACTAAGAGTAGACTAGAGTAGTTGGGAACCTTTAAGTTTTAGGCTATGGTCTTTGAATGCTTAAGTGGATAGAGAGACAGAGACAGACAAGTAACATGTATTTATTTATTCCAGCTGATTGTCCATATATTTTAGTGAAGAATTTTATGTATTTATTATCTTTAGAAGAATTATGATTTTTTTTTTTCATATATTGAAAGAGGTAGATATTTATAGGTATAGACATGTATATACGAGTAAGCATCATTCATATAGATCTTAGAAGTAGGTATACCTATATAAGTAGAGAGACATAGACATAGACATAGACATAGACTTCAATTGCAATTATTTATAGACACAGATTTATTTAACTAAGCACACACATAGACTAGACCGACCAGAAAAAGACCAGATAGAAAATACAGGGATAAGTGTATATATGAGACATTAGTAGAAATATGGAACTATATTTAGGACTTTATTAGACATAGGCAAATGTCAGTAGATTACAGTCTAATCGTAATAAGACTAAGTAGACTAAGTATAATCAGTATAATACATACAAACAAGATTTTGGAGTAAGGAGTATAATACTAATAGATATCTATGTTCCAAAAAGTATGATAGTACCTACTATTACTTTTAGATGTATTATTAAATACTATAATATTTAAGGTCATGAAAAAAATGTAGAATTTACCAGTAATTCTCGGGACATCTGGATAGATTTCTAACTGGACCTTCTAGAGCTTCGGTGTATTAGTAAATGTGGATGTAGTTCCACAAGAAAGTCACATATAATTTGTTCTGGTAGATTGGTAGATTTTAGATATTTGTTAGCATGTAAATCACCTAAGCTTGTATTCGTTGAATAATTCTCAAGAAGAGGAATCTGAGCGGCTTATTTAACTTTTGAAGAGAAAATGTGGCTTGGAAAAAAACAAACAAACTCCTCACCAGAGTAATAGTGGTGATTTTTTTAGCTCATCGCAGACCATCATGGTGCTTCGTACAATAATGGCCGAGAAGTCGGCATTTGGAATGGCCCTTGTTAGGATCAGACAGCATAGGCTTCATAATACCGCTATGGGTAGTGCCCTGCCTAAATTTGAACTAACAGACTGAAAATATGTATTTGAAATTAGAAGTAATCTGATTGTGGATTTTGTCAGAAAACACTACTTGATGGTAAAAATTCTGGTGAAGTCGAGATGTTCTTATGGGAGCATAACAATTTGAATTCCGGAGAAAATCTCACCAAGACTACCTGCTCCATTCATATAGGCACAGGGTGGTGAAGTTTACTACTAAATCCTCATGTCTACCCAAAAAAAGTCATATGTCGATGGTCCTTAGAGAATCTCTATAAGCTAATATTCTGTAGTTTGTAGTATCCGGTCTAGCATGTAGCATCTAACACCCAGTTTAGTATGTAGTATTCAGTCGAGTAGTTATTTCCAGTCTAGTATGTAATATTTAAAGTGGGCTCCATTTTTTATTCTCTACCCTATTCCATAGTGTCTATTATCTACTCCGGTATGTATATGTAGATCCAGTATTTACTCTAGCATGTAGTGTGGAGTATTTAGTATTCACCAATAAGTATTTAGATCTAGTCACTGGTTTGAATTATATAGTTTCTAGTACTATTCAAAAAACAATAGGCCAAAATTTATATCAGCTTGACTCAGCCCATCTCAAGGATTGGAGATCGATTCCTTTGGTACCTGGTTTGTGATCTATAAGGAGATTGAGAAATTGAAGCAGGTCTACTACTGTACTCTATATATGATATAGTACTATGGAACAGAGTAGAACGTATGGAGTAGAGTGATAGTATGGAGTAGAGTGATAGTATGGAGTAGAGTGATAGTATGGAGTAGAGTGATAGTATGGAGTAGAGTGATAATATGGAGTAGAGTGATAGTATGGAGTAGAGTGATAGTATGGAGTAGAGTGATGGTATGGAGTAGAGTGATAGTACATATAGAGTAGAGTATATACTATGGAGTATGGAGTAGAGTATACAGTATACAGTGAAGTAGATAGAGTCTAGAGATTAGAGTGTGGAGTACTACTTAAAATATAGTACCAATAAAATAAAGTTACCATATCCAGAGAAGTAACCATCTGAAACCTTAGCTCCTGATTGAACCCCTGAATTTAAAAGTCTAATTTTATTCGAACCTTTATTTTAAGATCTATTGTTTTTCATAGTAAAAATATTCAATAAGACAAATAGTAGTAATAAGCGTGAAAGTCATTATATGCCTGACCACCTATAATTAGTCTCCAACCCCTTTGGATTTCCACTTAATTTCTGTTAAAATCTGGAACTACCATGGAGATTTTTTTGAAAAAGTTGATGACTAAAGTTAATGAGTCAGGAAGTTTTTTGTATGCTGCAGTGTGATACATATTGCTAGCTTCTTGCGCATCCAGTACCTATTATGCTCACTCGTTATGAATCACACAGGTATAATAGTTTACATGCGGTTATAGCCACAACAAATAGGAGGCTATCAATTAAACTATTGGTGTACTCCATATTAAGTAATGTACACTATGTGTATGTATACAGTGAACTCTGTGGCGTGACTCTATGGTATGACTCTGTGCCATTACTAAGAAAATAGATTTTAGCGGTGCTACACTATAGTAATACTTATTATGAACTCAGTGTCTTGTTACAGTGGCCATATGAATAGTACTAATACTAGTACTGGTGGATAGGTCAGTTCCAACAGTACCCACCATGTCTTTCCACACACTAAGACTGTATCTTGGTGGTACTATATCTTGGTTGTACTATATCCCAGTGATACTATATCCCAGTGATACTATATATTAGTAGTACTGTATATTAGTGGTACTGTAAATTTAAATTAATATACTAGCAATACGACACGGTATGGATATTTATCATGTATGAGTACTCAACACTATTTCGCAGCTATACGCACGTTAGGAGCCCGCGTCAGTGCGCTCTACATGATGCTTCAAACCTCACATAATCCGTCACCACCACCACTACTATCACTACCACTACCATAACCATATCTACTCTTTTCCAGATACAAGATGTTCAGAACCTTATCTGCAGAAGCAGCAGTTAAACTTGACCAAGAGCTCATGTCCACCAGCGGCTTCTCCATCGACCAATTGATGGAGCTAGCCGGACTTGCCGTGGCCAAAGCAATCTATAGCCAGTACCCCCCAACCCAAGATAAAACCACGTCCCCAAAGGGAAAAGTGCTTGTTCTCGTGGGCCCAGGGAATAATGGAGGCGACGGTTTGGTGTGTGCACGTCATTTGAAGCTCTGGAAATACCATGAGCCTGTGGTTTACTACCCCAAACGACCAGCCAAGGAGCTATTCACGGGGCTCACCAAACAACTCGACGATTTGGGCGTCTCCCGTATTGATACTTTACAGGAAGTCAAAGATCTTTTAAGCGATAAAAGCGACAAAAAGGTGCGTGTGGTGGTGGATGCTGTGTTCGGCTTCTCCTTTAAGCTTCCGATAAGAGAACCATTCGCCGAGCTTCTCCAGTATTTGGCTGCAAATTCCTCCCACATTGCTCCCATTGTGTCGGTAGATGTTCCATCCGGATGGGACGTGGAAAAAGGCCCCGTGGATCTAGACATACAACTGTCTATGCTAGTGAGTCTTACAGCACCCAAGCCGTGCGCTCGCTTGTTTCCTCAGCACAAGCCACACTACCTTGGAGGAAGGTTTATTAGTGATCTGGTGGCAGAAAAGTATGGTATTCTGGACTTGTTGACCAAGTACAAGGCTGATGATATCATAGTTAAATTGAATGGGGACCAGTGAGTCAGCAGACCTAACCAAATGCTTTAACTAGTTATAGGTGGAAATAATTGAGTACAGATCTGACTGAGAAGCTCAAGTGAATCCAAAGTGATAGAATCCAATATGGTATAATCTGTCGTACTTGCAGTATAGGTCTGACTGCAGTATTATAGTTGGAACGTTTCCAAAGTGGCAGTTTCGACACGTGGGTATTTCAACTACTAAGTGGGTGGTACTCCAATTTACTTCTATATACTATAGACCACCATACTACGGTCTTAATCGTATATATTACTCCTACGATCCACACTACTGTGACTATACTTTATTACTTTACTACTCAACCACAATATTACTCTACACCATGTTGTACTTTACTGCTACTTACTAATTCTATGATACTATTTGAGAGTATATGTTAGATTCTTTTTAAAACGTCTTGTAGTACTTATGTGTGTGCATCTGGATTTTCTAGGGAGTCAAGTAATAACCCACTTTAATTATGGTGAGTAGATTACGATATTGGGGTATACAGACGAGGTACAATAAGTTAGGTCAGAGAGACCAGCAGAAGTACAGTAGAGTAGTAGGAAACTATTACTATATTCACTAGTAGAACATTTGTAAGTGGGATAGGTGATAAAATGTGAGAGGCAAGTCATAGAGCACAGTTGTTCCGGTTTTGACGTGAGATGCTACTCATTGATATCTGTCCCAATTGTAGCCTTACATATAGTCTAGTCTACAGCCTGTCTAGTCTACAGTCTACAGTCTACAATCTACAATCTACAGTCTACAGTCTACAGTCTACAGTCTACAGTCTACAATCTACAATCTACAATCTACAATCTACAATCTACAATCTGTCTAGTCTGTCTAATCTGTCTAGTCTAATCTGTCTAGTCTGTCTAGGCCATGGCACTTATAGGTTTGTAGTACTAGCCTGGTATATCAGGTATTACAGTGGTTAAATTTGTGTCAGAAAAATTCAAAAACACTCAGTGGAAATTATCTCTGATTCAAATGAAATGGCCTAAGTGGGTGCCTTATGTGAACCCTACCTTAAGGTATCTTTTGAGTATCTATTGACTTCTGATGATTGAAATTATTCGGAAGGCTGTAGAGTTTCTTGAGCTGAATGTAGAAGTTCCCTAAGTGAAGCTTGTTCAAAGTAGATGGAAAGTGAGTAGCTCAGTGGAGTCTCTGGCTGAAGAGAAACCTAGTGAGAGACACCTAAACAGATAATCATACTAATGAGGTAATTATTACTGATATCTCCAGCCAACTTATCTCCAGCCAACTTATCTTCACCCAACCTATCTCCACCCAAATTATCTCCGACCAAATTATCTCCGACAAAAAATTTTGTCTATAGCTTTGACTGTAGCTTTGGCTAATAGTTCTGACAGGGTATGAGCCCTGACTGTCACTGAGCATTACCGGTCTCGTCATATAATGCATCATATATAATTGTAAAAGTTTTTGAAAACATAATATGGTTGTAATCAAAGAGAATATCGAATTGTAGTGGTGGTGGTGTATAAAAAATGAAATCCTTCATAATGTAGTGTATTACCCAAGCCTTAAGAGTGGATATTCAAGCCTAACGGATATCTACCATCTCAACTGCCTCTTCTTTACCAAACCAGCAACCATCTGACTATTTTGTTTACTGCTCTTGGTCTTAATTACTAGATATGCATTACCGAGTTGTGGAAAATATTACCCGTTGAGTGACTGTGATGCTATTGACTACTTACTGAAGATGCGGCTGAGCCTATGCTTGGTCCCCGAAGAGATTCTTTGGCGGATCCCGAGTTTGGGCTCGGGGAGTGATGGAAGACTCTTTTGTTTACTCTCGACACTGAATAATGGTAACAGAATTCTGTTCTGGGTGCGGATCTGGTGACTCTTTGGAATCATGAACCTGGAGTTCTCATAGTCCGCGTAGATATCGAGACACACTTCTATTGGGGGTTTTCTTGTGGGAGGCTTAGTATGAGAGGACCTTGGAACCTCGCTGACCACTCTACGCGTACTTTTGGGTGGTACTTTGGGGCCTGCACTGGAGCCAGAGAAAAGACTGTCAGTGTCCTCAAAGTACAGCTTGTTGAAGTAGTACTCATAGAAGGAATTGTTGTCCAACTCTTCGGATAAGTCAATATTCAGGATGTTAGAAGGCCCCGTACCTATAGAATTGGCTGAAAAGCTTCTTCTATGGTAAGGCAGGTCGAAGGTGGAGTTGCGCTTACCTGCAGGCAGTTTAGTAGAGTGGACAGAGAACGTGATGGACGACGCATCGGAGTATTCCGAAAAGCTCTCATGTTTCGACTGGAGGCTCTGGTGTTTTGAATGGCTCAATGCAAACTTCGTAAGTGGCCTGGCCGAATATGTCTTGTCGGAAGGAGGAAGGCCCAGAGAGGGGTTGAATGCAGGACGTGCATGAGGAAGTGGGTCCAGGTGGAGTGTTTGCAGACTTGCGTGATACATTTCCATTGAAAGTATGGGGTGATCCCTCTGTTTTGGAAGAGGTTGGCAGCTCATCACCTTATTGTCCAAGGACGAAAACTCTTCCTCGGATTGAGAGGCCCCAGTGCCATACACAGGAACACTAACGATCCTGGAGAACCGGCGAATCTTATTTTTCTCTCTATTATACACCGGAATCTGGGGGATGTCCTGGACATTAAGAGTTCGGGGAGTATAGGAAGTCACTGCCGAAGCAAGGTCTAGGGCATTTATGCAGACCCGACTGGTAGGAGGGCAGAGATCTTGGGCAGCAGGCTTCTTTGCTCGTGTCTTGGGGTTTCTAATCATGATGAGATACTTTTTTGTTATGAATTTTTTAGACGAGATTTCAGTTCGATGCTATAGATGGCCAGATGGGTTTCAAAAGGCTGGTGTAGTTGAGGTTGAATTGAGGTGGGGTAAGGTGTTAAGGTTGTTGAGGTTGTTGAGGTTGTTGGGGGTGAGGTGAGGTGAGAAGGCGGTGAGGCAGTGTTTCAGAGATGTTTGAGAAGAGAATGTTCAGAAACGAAGTCTGGGGATTTACATGGTTTTATCTTGTTTGCATGACCAGATGGGTGGCTTGCTAAGGGTAAAAATGGCGTGCGCGCGTCGTGTATATTTGAATGCTAAACAGCAGAACAATGGCAAGGCTTGGATGAATGAGCAAAGCTGGAAGTGCATGTCACAAACAGGAATGGCCCATAAAGAGGCAGTGCTGAGTGAACATTTACTTCTTTCCAAGAAAGGAGTAATTGGGATGGAATAAAAGTCAGCGGAGAAGTATGGGGTGCTTGGAATGGGTGCTTGGAATGGGTGCGTGGGTGCGTGCTGATAAGACACTTGAGAGCTGGTCGCAGCCCAGATTCATCGACGTCGATATGTTCGCACCTGTATACAAAGTTGCTTACCCTCTTATATGCACGCCCAGATCCTGTTAGCCAGCACTAGATTTAACTTTTGGTGCGAAACCGTTGCATGACAAGCTAGATTGATACCCTAAGCTGCATTGACACGGTAAGCTTTCTTCCCAATCGGGAAAAATCTTGTTGTCATGTCATGACAAAAAGAGTAAATTGCTGAAGAACCAAATTGCTGAAGAACCTAAAAGAAAGCGGAATAGCTTTGGGTGGCGATGTCATTGACGATGTCTGGAGTCTGCAGAGGTATAGCTTGTTCCAGGAACACGTCGGTTCAAACAATTTCGTGTCTAGAAAATGAATGGATTCATTCATTGTGACTGTTATAGATTCAATCAAAAAAAAAAAAGAAAAAGAAAAAAAGAAAAAGAAAAAGAAAAAAAATATCTGGGTCCTAGGTGCTTCAATCATTCATCACTTGTACACTGTTAGATCCTTGGACTTTGAGTGGTCTCATTATTAGTGTCATTGAAATCCAACAAGAAGTCTTTGATACTGTAAGGCTTTGAAATATTTCTAGTTTCCTTGAAGCAATCTCTGGAGGTTTTGAAAGTGTCGAGAAGTTAATCCCTGAATCGAAAGAATTATTATCTGGAACATTGAATTACGTGGAGCATTGAAATGGGAGCTTGAAATCACCTTAGGATGGCTCTGAAAAGGTAAAAACTTTGACATACTTTTGGGAGGCTCTGAACTGCCGGAAGTTTATAAAGTACTACCTATCTATAGTGTACTGAGGTCTTTAAGTACTCTGTAGAGTCAGTTATCCTTCTGAATGATTTTTGATATGTTTAAGACATCGTAGATGTAGATGGATAGTATGGCGCGCCCCTCTTTGTCTCTAGTAGCAAGTGCTGAGCTTTAGTATTATACTACAAATTTGTCTACTACTAGTACATCCCTCTGTATACTATATACCGAGATAGGATGATTCATAGGGTCAGTAATATCAACATATATAATGCAACCATCATTAGTTTGAGCATCACCACACTGAAATTTACTTCATCAATACACTGCAATAGTTCTAACAGCTCTAAGTGATCTGGTGGTTTATTTCGTTTCGAACCAGAAAAAAAAAAAAAAAAAGATGCAAAAAACCAGTTCACCCAATATAATAAAATTGAAAACGTTTTCATCCAATAAACAGTACTACTCAAGGGACTTGGTGGTGTTGTAGGTTGTACCCAGTCTATACTCATACTCAGAAGCAGGTTCCTGCACACACCCTATCTCTGGCTCTGGGCCCGGCTCACCTCTCACCACAGTATGGACAACATCAACACCAGGATCTGGCACGGCCACGTGACCATTAAGATCATCTTCCAGGGTCACGTTTACTTGCTCCATGCCAGACGCAATGCCTACTTCCCTCTTTACTTCCTGCAAATTGCTGCATTCTTCGATACCGTGACTAACCTGCACCTACAGCACAAGCCATTGTGGCTCCAATACCTCCACACACCTCTCCATTGGAATCTCCCCATTGGTGTTTTACACGATATGTTCAATTCAGAAAAATTACCGTGGCCTCTTCTGCTCCATGCTCCTACGCTGGAACAGGGGTATCCGGCCCAGATTCTCCCTCTAGATGAGCCAAAACGGCAGTTTTCGGCTATACGAAACCACGACTCTTTTGACGATACAATTGCTCTTCAGCACGTTTATATGAATAGCTTGAAACAGGCCAATTACGTATTAAGCGGAAATTCCCGTGCTGTCATGAGACTTAGTACTGGTGATACACGAGTGCTCTGGAAAGCGGTGGTTTCCAACAATTATTGTGATATACAAGCGATTCACAAGAAATTGTACCCCGAAAGACTTGAACTAGATTCCAAATCTCCAGTTACAGTTCCCTTGAAAATATACTTGGACCGGACGACAGTGGTGCAGGCACCATGCAAAGGAAGTACTAGTCTACGGCAATGTTTGGCACCATACATAAATTTACAGCAAGCAGAAGTGTGGATCCATGGAATCCGTGCATCTCAGATGTACGATCTTCCCGTGGAGAAAATATGGGCCCATTTCCATTACTTGGATATGGTGATGTATGTGGTAGCATCCTCTATACAGGCACACTGAATACCGCCTGGAGCCATATTCTATACATCTTCAACTGTTTTTTCCGGTTGACGAGCAACCGGCGGTCCGTGGCAATAGTGTCTTCCTTGAACGGTCCAGTTTCACAGAAGATAGTACGGAGCTCCTCCTCCGTGAAGAAGTATACCCTGGTACCATCTCCACGGATATAGAAGTTGTCGTCCAATAAACGGCCCTTTTTAAAGCGCACCTGCGCCAAGTCATAGCGCCCATAGTCCCGGAAAAGGACGTGGCCGCCCGGTTTGAGTACTTTTTTAAGGTTGGCCACGGCGTGGGTCCACTGATCAGGGCTCAAGGCCGAAAAGACAAAGATCATAATCACAATGTCCACGGAATGCGGCTCCATATCGTCGGGAATCTGGCCATCTTCGTTGGCAAGGTCCCACACCAGCGAGTATGCAGTGCCGGCCTTATGATTCAGCTCAAACATCTCATTGCGCTTGACCAAGTCCACGGCCACCTTCAGGTAGTCACACGCATGCATTTTGAGCTGGGGATTTTGGTTCTGCTTCAAGATGGGGAAGAAGGTGTTTCCTGCACCACAGCCAACCTCCAATATGGACACTGGCTTGTTGTAGGTCAGACTGGTGACCTCATACAAGGAAGGAAACTCGATCTGGAGCCATTTGCGGTCTTTGAAGAAGTTCTCCTGGTTGTTCCTATAGAAAATATCCCAGTACTTGGCCGGATTGGAGTTATAAAGCTTTTTGTCAAAATCTTTCACGGGCTGCTCGTATTGTTTGGCAATGAGCTTCTGGGCATCTTCAATCTGCTCTGCTCCCCACTCCACGTGATCCCAGGCGTTGTGGTCAAACACGTCCTGGTTTTCCGTTAGGTACCGCTGGCCAAACGTGAAGGGCGCATCCTTGCCTATTCTGGACTCCAACGGCGGTTTCTCCTCTTTCTGCACTTGTTCACTCATGCTGAAAACCAATGTTGACCCGATGACTTCGCGCGCATCGCATCTCTAATACTAGCATATGGCCTAATTACTACCGTAATACCATTCACCACAACAGACATAGTAGAATTAGACTATTCAAAAAAAAAAAAGAAAACAAGAAAAAAGGGAAAAAAAAGAAATAAAAAAAAAGAAAACAATCATATTCTATACGATCTATGAAAGCTGATGTGTTGCCTAATATTTGTACTGTGCATTCTGAATAGTGACTAGGAGTGTGAATACGCAGGAATATCTCTATAGACGTACCATCAGGTTCTTAAACATAGGTATTAAAAACGTTTCTGAATGTTTGGGGTACTAAGTCATGATTCACTGGATTTTAACTAGGTATTCCGTTTTTTCTCAGGGCTTAAGTATTTTTAAATGCTCCTTGTAATATTCGGTGTAGTACCAGCCTACAGTATTTGGGAAAGATACGTTCGGGTGCGAAAAAAATGTAAACCAAAGAATAAAAGTAATAACCAATAATTCACGATTAAAAAGTAATTCCTTCTTACAAAATTCCATACTAATACATATTAATGTTAGATCGGTACTTAGTAGTCGATAGTATTAATTAGTGGTAATTAATGGTAATTGGTGGTAGTTGGTAGTTGAATACCAGATGGTTGGTTATTGATCCATGGTCACCACTTTATTACTAACTATACTACTGGTGTTATACTTCGGTTACGTCAGGTACTCTGGTTACTATGTTCATTTACCGATAACTCCTCCGAGGAAGGAATCTGAGGTACTTAAATACTTTTAGAGGAGAGGGCGTGCGAGGCTTAGCCCGAGAACAATAGCAATGAATGCCGTCCCAACATCCGTCCCATCATCGTACGATGTTGGGGCAGCGTCTTGAAGTGGCTATTGTTAGGATTAGACAGTTTAGGCTCAAAATACCTCAATAGATAGGGTACTACCTATGGTGGATCTAACAACTGGATTAAGAGGTCTACTGATTACTTCTGATCCGTTCTCTCGGTACATGGTCCACAAAAAAATATGGTAAGGTGGGTTTTTGGTTGTCATAAAAAAAGTGACCCTAACTTATACTCTATCAAGTCTTTTCGACCTTTTTCTACTCAGAACCTAAACTATTTTAACTGCTATTGTCTTCTATCCGTCCAAATTATATAAGTCATTTATGCTGTCTCATCTAATGTTCTCCAGAGATGTCCATAAATGTCCATAAATGTCCAAAACTCTTTCAACTCTTCTCTAATACTAGATAGTGATAGATAGTAATAGTCACAGATCGTCATGGTAATACATGTTGTTAGATTATTCTGGAATTAAATAGTCACTCACACTCCAAAAGTCGCACTGTGGTCTATGGTAGAGATGAATGCGAAGAGGATCACCAAAGGTCAACTAAATTTTTATGTAGCAAGAAGAAAAAAAAAAACAGTCAAAATTTCATTAAAGTATGTTTAACATTGTATTATTGTATTTAAGTATTATTGTATTTTATTCTGGGAGAATGAGAGAATGGGAGTATGGGAGTCTGTAGAACCTATGGAGATAATATGGAGGGTGTGGGAAAGTCTTTGGTGGTCCATATATGCGAACTATACTAGCGCGTCATAATGCAGAGAGATAAGGTATGGACTTAGACTACAGACAATAGTGAGTACGCCCAAAACCACAACAATACTATATGGGATACTCGACATTAGAACCTGGGAAATATTCTACTTTTCAGCAATATCCAGTAGTATAGAAATACATAGAGTACTATAGACAGATAGAGTACTATAGACAGATAGAGTACTATAGACAGATAGAGTACTATAGACAGATAGAGTACTATAGATGATATCAAGATACATAGAGTACTTGTGGACGGTGTAAATATAAAGTGTGCGTGTTTGATCGCCGATCAACTCAGAACCAGCTTGTTCTGATACCTGACGAATCCATAGGCTTCTCCACCAACAATGCACTAGAGTACTTACACTCACTATGGTACTTACCAGACTATGGTACTTACACTGCACTACAGTAAGTAGTGTACTTCCACTTCACTATGGTAAGTAGTAGTGTACAGTAAGATATGGTACGGACAATGGTAGTGTCAAAATGAATCTAGCGTATATGCATAGGTATAGACTCTAATGAGTACTCAATTTGTTTATGATCTTGATTGATACTCAATTGCCCAATATTGTATGCTCAGTATATGAAACCACTGTGAACCTTGTTCTCGAGCACGATATATGAACCATCAGATTCTTATAAACAAACCTTATCATTGTATCTTGCTTTGATCGACCTCTCTAGATTTGTCTTGGGATGTGTGACAGTCAGAAGTTTGAAAAATTTACTGGTCTCATCAATAAATCCATATAATGGGTCCACATTCTAGCACATAAACGTGATAAACGTTGGCCACTAAAAATTTCTTAGAGTCTTAGTGTTTCACTAACCTTGGAGGACCGTTCTCCTGAGTTCCCATTGACTCTGTGTTTCGGGAAATCGCCCGAATATATAGATGTACCATAGAAGAACAATTGAGTTTAGAAACCCATCTTCTGGCCGGTATCGATTATATATCTCTAGATCCTGAATCCAATGTATCAAACATAATCTTTTGGAGAATGCTTACTCGAGTAGGCTTTCAACACGGTACACAGTATACAATTGTACTATGCCTTAGTGTTGCTTGTAGTGCATAGTTCAAAGTCCGGGACCGGCGTGTCTATCTCCATAGAGTGTATAATAACAAGGATGCAGGAGGATTTCATGATACAGAAATAATGTGTACTCTGTGGCAGCATATGGAGGGGAACGCATAATGAGAATTAATTAACATCACGTGGTGCCTTCTATCTGTCCAACAATGCAGTACAATTCAGTACAGTTCAGTAAAATTCAGGAACAGTTCAACACAATTCAGGAACAGTTTTGGAAATATTCAGTATAGCGACAATCCAGGTGTCGTGGCCACGTTTCGGATCTACTATACTTGAGCAGCTTTTCCTGAAATGCTTAGTGATGACAAAAGGAGAATATGCCACGTATTATTTTGTATCATGGCGGATTGGTATCACATCCAGACAGACATATAAGCGTCCATAAACAGTATGTTAGTATAGACCACCAAGTAGTATCCAATAGATATCCCCAAGTCAGTTCCATTGATATCGAAATTCACTCATGAGTAAATCCCTTGGTACTTTAATAAATCAGTGAATACATCAGTAATCATTGGATCACTGAAGATATTCTCTTAATAGGTCAGTAGGATGGATAGATATGTTTAGAGTAACGTTCAAACTCCTACTTCAAGCCGCAACTTCAAGCAGAGCTAGGGCCTTGATTTTCTCATCAAACATAGCACACTTGATGGGCATGTCAAGTGAGTAGAACGGGTTCTTCATCACATAGTCACAGTAGTACATGTAGCACTGCTTGTATACATTCCCCACAGCACTGTTCTGACGGTTTAGTTCACCGATTCCCGACCCCAATTGCATGGGGTTATATGCAGCCTTGTGTGTTGGGCTAGTGATGATAATAAACTTGAGTCCGGTGAGGGTTTGGAACACATATAAGCTGAACTGGTCGGTGTCCACGTGCTGAAGTCCCAGGAGATTAGTGTTTGGGAGTTTTGCACGTGATGAAGAAAGAATTTGCTGGTTGATTGAGGAATCTGCACCGTCACGGGCTGCGGCGGGCCTGAGTTTGGTCGCTATGGCGTGGACTCCGTGGAGGGTGCCCGCTAGGACGAGGTAGTCATTGACGGCAAGCTTGGTAAGACCGGCGTTGATTTCCTGGTGGTATATAAGTCCTCCCGCCTTATTGAGAATAAGCAAGCTGAAGAGTTTCATGTGCTGGAGCTATGCTGGGAGTGCGCTGTAGTGTATGGGGTTGAAGTTGTGAGAGATGGTGTTGAGGTGATAAATCAGATTCACCGATACGCGAGCATTTGATTCCGGGTATGGAAAAAATAAGCTTCCCCACCAGGAGTCGAACCTGGAATCTTCTGGTTCCAACAGAAGTGGTTACTTTCGTAGCCAGACGCCTTGACCATTGGGCCATGAGGAACGAAGCTTGAAAATCATAAAATATGCTTTGACACACGATGCTATTTAATGAAGCATGAGCAGCCCATTAAAAGCTGGAAAAGGACAAGAATGATGATTGTTAAAGATAAGTATAATAGCTCATAAACAAATGAGTGTCTTGGTCATTCCAAATCTAAGTTTAGCGTCTCAGGTGAAGCTTTCCAGAACCTTAGATACAACCTAATTATAGTCCACACTACTTTGTAATGCTACTCTAATGTATATTTTTCTAAATGGTGTGAATAGGGTAATTAAATACGTAATGAAGTGGAGTCAATGAATCGGAATATATGAGTGGGTAATGTAATAAAGATACTACTCACTTCCCCCTGATACTTAATTGCTCATTGTTTCATGGTATCCACCAAGTTAAAAACTTGAAGAATCTCGTTCCAGTCATTGTCCCTTCACTTTGAAGACTTCTTTATTCGTCATTCACATTCTATCTTCTTCTTTATCCTTCAGTTCTTCTTCATCCTTCGGTTCTTCCTTCGCCTTATACTTCTTTATGAGCTCCTCATGCTTTCGTTTCCTCTCACCCGAAGAAACCTGCCGCTTATGCCTTCTGCTACTTTCGTGTATCTTCCAGCTGGCTTCACCCACAGCCAAAAGCGGCTGTCCCTTGGAGTCCTTGCACACAGGACACTCGTAGTGTTTCCACGAGTTAGCAGATTCGATTTTCTTGTTGCTCTTGAACGTGTCAAAGAATTCTGCTGTAGGTATCATACTCTGCAAATGATCTGGGGCTTGATCTTCTGTGACTGCCAAAGGCCCGTCTTTCAAAAACTTGCTTGCGATTGAAAGACCTCGGTCGTTGACTGTACTGCTCCATTGGGTCAAGTCGCTAGCATCGAGAATATAGAGTTTCCCCCCGTACTTGAAATTGAAGCGAGCTTCTTTGATTAACTCCACACCCAAAAGCTTCTTGATCCACTTGACCTGGTACTTGGCATATTGTCTAGTGCGGATCTTCATGCGCTCCACGCCGTCTTCAAATAGCCTGCTATCTGATTGGCCATTCTGTAACCATGGCAAGAACTCCTTGAAGCCAATCACCTGCCATAACCCTTTGGTGGGGTCCAACGCGGGCACGTGAGCGGAGTAAAACTCGTTCAATTCCTTAATCTCCTCCAAGGCCCCATTCTCCATCATAGTATCCACTCGCTTATCTAGACGGTCTGCAAGAATTTGGGGGTCGCAATAGACCCAGAAAAGAAGCGTGTTGTACTTGAGCGAGGAATTTTCCATCTCGTCCAATTTCTGGTCCCGGTACATATCGCTAGGCTTCTGACCAGTGGTGAAGTAGATCTCTAAACATCTGCGGAGCTTGCGTTTATCCTGGGGGTGGAATTTCTCGCTGATTACAGGATCAACACTCGCTAGCTTGGAGAAAATGGCCTCCACAGGCCCATCGAGCAATTGCTTCTGATCTTCGGTTAGTGGAGTGACACCCAAGTCCAGTTCCTTTTCTCCCACCGTCTTATTATGGAACAATAAGCTCTGCAAGTAGTAATGGGTGCCTCCTATTATAATGGGGGTTTTGTTGCGGGAATGGATGTCATCGATGGCAGCCTGGGCTTCCTGCGTATACTTGTGGATAAAGTAGTCCTTGCTCCAGGGTATATGGTCCATGACATGGTGGGCCACGCCGTGCCGCTCCTCAAGGGGGTGTTTGTTGGTGATGACGGGCACTTTCTGGTACACCTGCATGGAGTCTGCGTTGACCACTTCTCCATTGAGCGACTTGGCTAGCTCTATGCTGAACTGGCTGTTAGTTGTGCCGGAAAGGGAAACCGAAAAAAGGACATACTTGTGATTTGCCGACGCCGGTGGTGCCCACGATGGCAATGACGTTTTTTTTGGGCTTGGTCATCATGTAGTTCTTGAGATACCGCACGTAGCGTAGGAGCATGGGCCTTTCGCAAAGTACTCAAACCTTCTTAATGCCGCACTGCAGAAAACATCCCGCATCCTGCACATAAACACAAAGATCGTGTACATAAAACCACTAGCCAAATCGGACATCTTTCGTTCTATCCCAAGTAAATGCCCGGTGTCCCGTTGGGGCTGCCAAATGAGATCCTGTACGCATGGAATTCTCCATACCCTTTAGGTTTTCTTGGTTCCGGATCAAAATCCCAAGATCACGTGCTTCTTGGCGTCGGTTGTAGAGATACTCATCGATTTCCTCCAACACCAAAGAACCCTTCTTCAAAAAATCCGAGTAAAATGTAGACGCCCGGTTAAGGTTGGCCACAAGCTCAAGGTACTCCACGTACACATTGTGGAATTTTTGTAGGGCCAGAAAGCGGGCATCGTTGGCTGGTCCACTAGAACTTTCCTTAGCAGAGACAAACCGACCATTTGCATCGGAGATCTCAGCCTCCAACGCCATTTGCTGCTTCTTCTGTTGCTGAACGTAGTCCAAGTCACTGGCAAATACCTTGATGTGTTTTTCGTAAATAGGCTCGAACTTGCGTGGCTCGATTTGGCCTTGTTCATCTTGATAGGCCTTGAGATCTGTACGGGCCGCACTGATCACACTGGAGAGAATGTTCTGGTCCCGGAACTTGTGTTCTAGACTCAACAAGAACCGCTCTCTCTTCTGCTCCATATCCCGGCCCTTCAAAAGAAGGTTGCGTAGATCCGATACACATCCAGCCAAGCCGTCGTTCAACTTAAGGTAGTCCGACTTTGGAATACTCTTCAACAACGCCTCTTTTCCGCCGCAAAATACCTCAAGTTCGGCCTTAATGCTCTGGTAGCTCTGGACAATCAACTTATCACTGCTTTTACCAAGGTCGAGGTACTCCCGCATCTTGTTCAAACGCGAAGTATAGTCTGCACTTGCTTCTTCTGATGGCACCCTACACCATCTAGCGGTGCCTTCCCGGTGACGCATCAAATCGTCCTCATTCTTTTCCATTTCAATGCGCTCTTCACATTTGGCCACTAGCTCTGCACAGTTGCTGGCCAAAACAGAAATATCATCCATCGACCGTTCAATAAGCTGGGTCCCTCCAATGGATAGAATTTCCCGGGACTGGTCCACGATGGTATCTGGAAGAGACTCTGTTCGCTGGAGGGTATCAAGAGATGAAGGAAGGTTCTGAGAAGCCAAAAACTTGGCAAACATTCGGGACAACGCAGCCAATGGTTCTTTGATGTTCTGTACAATGTATTCATCCTGGCGTTCCTTAAAGGCTTGTCCGACCTGAATGATGGAGAATGGAAGGAGCGAATTGAATACAAGACCATCACCCTCCGAAAAGGTTTGTGGAATCTGGGGCTCCACCATGGAAATGGCTTGAATTTCAGTTAAATCGCCAAACTCCGGGACAGGCTTGAGGTAAACAAGATCGTTGTCCTTTTCTGCAGACCGTAGACATTCTTGAACCGTGGCTGTAAGCCCCGCCAAGTCTTGTAGCACGCTCTCTTCCACGTACAGTTTATACTTCAGAGCCTCGGTGCACACCTTCAGAGCCTGCATTAAGTAAGCCACCTGCTGGCCATATTCAAAGTTATCTAAGCACTGCACAGAAGCCCGGTAAAGGGCAGCAGCCTTGAAATGCAAGTGTTTGACCTTCATATAATTGATCCATTCCAAAATAATGCAATTGGAAGAAGTACCATATTCCAATGCCTTAGCATAAGTGAGCGATACCTTCATAGAAAGCCGGGCAACCAACGAGTTCTTGACATTTTTTCCTCCTATGGCCTTCTGCCAGAAGATCTCTTGTGCTTGTGCCAACATCACCCATTGGAGCGTGACAATTGCAGCTTTTTCAAAGTCTAGACCCGGGTTACGAGCCAAGTACTCGTAGCAGCCTGCAGAGAGCTTAAAGTAATTGCAAGCATTACGAGTTCCATCCTCAGTATGGCGACTTTCCTGGTGAGCCTTATGGCAGTATAAAGAGCCAAGCTGGTAGACCAAGTTGGCCTTGACCCCGCTCCATTTGGACGTGGGCTGCAGTCGTGGCAGGTACCCTAGAGTCTGGTACCAGTCATAAGTCACCAAATTATCAGGGAACTTGCGCTCGATGTCCCGGATCATATGGTAGTATTGGCTAAGCGTTTGTTCGTATTGGGCAAGATCCACGGACGGGTTCTTGGCCCCCTGAACTGAATTGGTATGAATACTTTGCACCAACAGTAGGTCCTTGGAGAAGGCTGATACGGGCTGGAAGAAATCTTTTCGTATGGCCTCCGACAACGCCGTTTCGATATCCACATGGTCCACCACCAAAAAAGGAACCTGTAGGAGATTACTGAACATGGCAGTGTCAGTCAGGTCAATGTATCAGGTAAGTCAATGTATCAGGTGAGCCAATGTATCAAGTGAGCCAATGTATCAGGTGAGTCAGCAGGTGAGTCAATGTAGCAGGTGAGTCAATGTATCAGGTAAGTCAATGTAGCAAGTTTTGTATAGTGACTAGTCAGAAAGCCAATGCAGTGAGTCAGTGAATAAGGAATTTATTAAGTCGGTAGTCGGAAGTGAGTTTATATTTAGGGTAAAGTGAGTCAGTAGAAACCAGTGAGTATATAATAAAGGTACAGTTGATAGTGAGTATATAATTAGACGCAATTGATTGTGAGTATATAATTATAGTGGATAGTGAGAGTGAGTGGGTAGTAGAGCGCGACACCGAATACCTTCAGACACCCAGAACCTATACACCCATACTGAGATTGTCTGATCTAAAACATCTATTTATTATTGTATTTGATTAATTATTTTTTCAATGAGTTATTTATTTTTTATTTTTTCATTATTTTTTTCATTATTTTTATTCATTAGACATGACCAAGAGTAACCTATTATGAGTATTAAGAAAAGCACTAGAAATTTTTATACACTATAGGTGTTGTTTATATGGTATAGTGTAGAAGTATTGAGTAGTGTAGAGGTATTGAGTAGTGTAGAGGTATTGAGTAGTGTAGAGGTATTGAGTGGTGTAGAGGTCTTGATTAGTGTAGTGTACTAATATAGTAGTGGAGTGATGGTAAATAGAGTAAGGGTAATAGAGTGAGGGTAATCGAATGAGGGTAATAGTGAGGGTAATAGTGAGGGTAGTAGAGTGAGGGTAATAGTGGGTGTTGATTGAGGGTAATAGTTGGGGAGTGGTGGTGCGGAAAGAGTATAGACGTTGTGCTCAGGACGTATTGGTTATAATGTGTGTGGTCCATCATAGTGCGAAAAACAGGATGGCGTATCAATTGGGATTAGTGATCAGAGTAGCAGAGTACTAGTGATCAGGATAAGACTATAGTGATTAGATTATAGTGGAGGGATCTGGGCAGACTACATACCGTTTAAGATTGATCAAATGGTGCTATATCAATTACTCTCTATAGAGTGACTACCTCTAGGTAACTACTAGAAGAGGAGTAGAGTGACTAGAAGACCATAGTAGTCACTACCATAGAGATGTAGTGACTAGAAAGCTATAGTGACTAGAAGGCTATAGTGAAGAGAAGGCTATAGTGAAGAGAAGGCTATATCAATGACCAGAAGATGACCTTGGTAATTACTAGAGTAATGATGGTGACTAGAGTAACTAGAAGGTGACTAGAGTGACTAGAAGATGACTAGAGTGACTAGAGCGACTAGAGTGACTAGAGTGACTAGTGACTAGAAAGTGACTGTGGTAATGACCAGAAGAAGATAGTGATGAATAGAGACTAGAGACTAGACTACAATATTAGACTGGTAATGACTGGAAGAATATAGTGAGGACTTGAAAACTACATCAATCACTGGATCACTAGAAGACTACAAATCTAAAAGACTAGAGACTATGGTAACTCCTTGGAGGACGACTGTAGTAGATCGAAGACTGGATGACTGAATGCTAATTGATATGGTAGTGACTTTGGTAATGACTGTGACTATGTGACTATGTGACTATGTGACTATGTGACTATGTGACTATGTGACTATGTGACTATATGACTAGAAAACTATAGTAGTGACTAAATTATATGACTAATTTGTCATGATTGAAATAATCGTAGACATGGCTTAGATCCATACATTTCACTGTAGTAGTAGAGTAATAGAGTAGTTTAGTTTAATGTTCTGGTGTAAATGGTGAGTGATAGTGGTAGGTGGAACTATGAGATACTCCAGTTTGCTATATTGATGAATATTGGAATATAGCATTAAGGTTTATGGTACACTGGAAAATAGTACATATGCTTATTTTCTGTATCTGAAATAGTTTATGGAGATGGTCACCACAGACAGAATTATAGTACTTGAATATGGCTAATCGACTGCAACACTCAACTGCAACAACCGACACTCTTCTTATACGAATACCTCAAAATTGCTCTATCATTAGCTACTTCACTAAGCAACAGTGTATAGCGTGGCACAACAGTATGGGGAATATTGAATCTGAATATGTTTGATATGGAGCCAGGGTCATTATTTAATGGATTAGTAGTTAGTAGATGACAGATAGAAGACCCTTAAGTAGTGTATGACATGGTTTCTAATGGAAATTGACTGTAGATTTCGGAGTAGATATCAACGGTATTAATAGACCAGGTGGATCACTAGGTGGATAACTGAGTGGACAACTGTGATCATGAGCATCACTAAGAAATCACCAAGGATATCACAGAATAGTAAATTTCAATAAGTGTAAAATGAATCACTCACCAGTCAACACTAAGTAGTGTCCAGTCAACACTAAGTAGTGTCCAGTCAACAGTGGATAGGTGTATCACTTGGAAGTGATTATCCAACATTGTATATAATAGTGAGCAGTAGAACCACAGTGTATAAGCAATTTAAATCAATTAAACCGTGAAGTAGATCGGAAAATAGTACCACTAGCACTGAACATTATCTGGGCATTGAAAAACCATTGGATAATGAATACGATTTGGCTTCAGCAATAAATCTCATACTTCGGGTTACTTGGAATAAACCCCAGTCTTTACTCTGTTCTCTGCTGCTCTCACACTGTCCACTAGGTCCGAGAGCATGGCCAGACGGGTTTGAATGGTAATTTCTTCATCTTGTGCAATAGACTTGGTGACGTTGAGCTCGGAAGTATAATTGTGAAGCTGTTCCGAATTTCGCTGAATTTTCTGGCACATTTGGGCGAATGTCTGGGCATTATCCATCAATGCCAGCAGCCGGCTGATTTGTGTATCCAGATCATGGGCACTGGCATTCAAGTCATTGAGTATTTGATAGATGGTATCAAGAGTTTGGGGCAGTTCCGGAAGCTTTTGCAGGTCCACTAGTTCTTGCACCTTTTCATGAAGAGACTTCGTTTTTTCTTGGGGAGACTGCTTCTTTTCAATCTCTTCCTCCACCATTGCCTCTGCCTTTTCCCAGACCTTACTGTCCAAAGGCTGCACCCGCGAAGGAAGCGAACTCACTTGCTGGTCGTAATCAGACTTGATAAGAAGCCTGGCCTCGTGGAGAATCTGCAGTGTAATAGGGTCCTGCTCCTCCACATCAAATGTATCTGGGGATGGGATAGGAAGGCCTTGCTGCATCACCTGGGATTGCGTAGCTTGCTCGTCCACCTGCCGTAGCAACTCTAGGGCGTTTGTATTGGAATTGTTATTGGCAATAGGCTCACTTTGAACTGTAAGTTCTGTCTGTAATGGAACCAGTTTCTGCTGGGTTGGTTCAGGCATCTGCAGTAGCAACTTCTTGAGCTGGGCCACCACTTTTTTCCTGGACACTGGCTTCTTGGGCTGTAGTTGAACATCTCCTGTAACAGGAACTGGTTCCTTTTGAGATAATTCTCGTGAAACTTGAAGAATATGAGAGTCGATCTCCAGAGCCTCATCTGCAGCTCCAGGCAAGGGCAAGTGGAGTTTCCTTCGCTTGTTCTGGTGCTCATCGAGACCAGTCACTAGACCAGCAGCAGACTTGATACTAGTCTTCAGCACCTTTTCCTTTTCCTTTTTGGGAACCCCCTCTCCGAGTCCCTTCACACTCACCTGTTTCTGGAAAGCCAGATGCAGCTCCACGTTCAGCACCTCTTCAGCCAGAACATCGTACTTGCCCGGAAGAGGAACGCGTTCATGGGGAATATCAGCGTTATAGTCAAACTCCTTTCGTCTGGCCTTATTTTTCAGGGTCAAGCTGACGTTTATACCTGCAGCCTTCAACTCACGGCGTTTCTGGAGCAACGCAATGCGTCTGCTCTCGTCTAGAAGCCGTTCCCGGTCCTTCCTCTTGGCCTTCTTGCCCTGGGTATTAGCAAGGCGGGCCTTGGCCTCCGAAAGCATCTCCCTTTCGTCCTCATCCATATCCTCAGCATCCGGCCGTGATGGAAGACTCTCAAAGGCGTTTCCTAAGGCCGGAAGCGCCTCGATGCCTGGGCCCGTAAGGTCCACGTTTTCGGCGTGCTCATCATCATCGCTGGCTCCATTATTGACTGCTGCGTCCAAGAGCTTTTGGTACCGCTCCACACACTGGGTGGCAGTTCTGCCCATGATCTGAGCCACACTCCGCCATTGGTTGGGCAAGAGCTTGGCGAGGTCAAGCAACTTGGCATCATCATGTTTCTCCCACTCATTGTTGCGGATGGAGGGGTTGAGGTACTCGTTCCACCGGGCCTTGGCCTGCTTGGCAGTTTTCTTGGGTAGAAGCGATGCCACACGCGCCCATTGTGTGAGTCCATACTTGGACACTGCTGCCTTGAGGATCTGGTCCTCGACGTTAGTCCACACGCCTCCCTTGACATATATCGGAGGAGCCATCACGTATACAGGCAGTAGAAGTGCTTTAGTCAGTCAGTACTAATAGTCAGTCAGTACTAATAGTCAGTAGTCAGTAGTCAGTAGTAATAGTGAGCCAGTACTAATAGTCAGTAATCGTAGTAGCCGTAGCAACACTAATAGTAGACAGTGCTAATAATGTGCGAGACTAGTGCGAATGTGGTGCGAAGAAAGTGGTTGATGCTGTGCGAAGACTTGCGCGAAAGAGTAGGGAGAGGCGTGAGTAGTAGCGCGCGATTAGGATGAGGAACTGAGCACGCCTGAGAGATGTGCGAACTGTGTAATTAGTAGTACCTTCCATCGGTGCGACCAGTGTTGGTTGGAGATGGTGTATTGGGTGCGCACCCATACGTCCAAGAACCAAAGAACCATAGGACCATTATGGTTCCTTACTTTGAAATAACTTATTTTAACAGATCAACAGTCTAAGACTGTATTACATTTTAATACATATTACAGTCTAATAAATATTACAGTCTAATAAATATTAGTCTAATATACTCTAGAGCTTGGAGACACCAGACTTATTAATCGACTAGAATTAAGACGATATTTAGAATAGCCTGAATTATGAAGATTACAGATAATACAATAACCCAATTAGTGCTAGGCCTACATTGACAATTAGTGGGATATCCATTTTCTTTGGCAATCTCAATATAGCTGAATAAGACGTCTCTTAGGACCTTGATACTAGATTATTTTCATTATATGATAAAAGACCTTTCCAGAACTATACGTGTTAGTTTCATTTGCAGATATAGCTCAAATCATATATATTGTAAATCAATAGATACTACTCAGTAGCTCGAGCATCAGTATTATCTAATACTATTTGTATAGCAATAACAATAGCTAGAGACATAAATAAGGAAGAAATCCGTATATAAAAAAAGAAATATGATGAATATTTCTAATGTATAATCAAATGAAAAAAACTAAATGCAACTGTATTCAATAGAAATTCATATACTTTTAATGAGGCAAGAAAAATTACAGGTAAATCAAGGTATATGGAATTAGCAAGAATATATTTAGTAATTCTGTAGTCTTAAGGTAACGTTCATACAATTTTTGAGGTCTTATGAATGTCTAGAAGTTAGTAGTAGTGGTCGCAAGTGTCAATACAAGAGTAGTATTAGTAGTATTAGTAGTAGTAGTAGTATTAGTAGTAGTAGTAGTATTATTAGTAGTAGTAGTATTAGTAGTAATAGTAGTATTAGTAGTAGTAGTAGTATTAGTAGTAGTAGTAGTATTAGTAGTAATAGTAGTATTAGTAGTAATAGTAGTATTAGTAGTATTAGTAGTATTAGTAGTATTAGTAGTATTAGTAGTATTAGTAGTATTAGTAGTAGTAGTAGTATTAGTAGTAGTAGTAGTATTAGTAGTAGTAGTAGTATTAGTAGTAGTAGTAGTAGTGATCATATTACCACTTCATTTATAAAACTGAAGCTCGTTTAAAACTATATTACGTAAACTTGAGTCACTAAAGGGTTAATACTTCTCGAGGTAAGGACGTGCGAGCAAAGCTCAGCACCATATCAATAGGTGTGGATTGACACTGGTATAATGAATTGTGACGATTATGAATGAATGGTCATTTCAAGCCATTGTATTGCTCCAGAAACGAAATAGAAAAATACCTACCTCTTAGTATACTATTGTAGATCGCGGTTTTGCTTATATTGTTTGAGTCGCATATTGCGAAATACTATATATTGAGCATGCGTCTAGTGATATAGATAATACATCGCACTGCCATAACTAGAGCCATAACTAGAGCCATAAATTAATGATGCCCAAAACTAGTAATACTAAGGACATTATTTAATATGACTAAGAATTAACTGCTCCACCAAAACATATCCAGAGGTGTGTCATCATATACTACTGTTTAACTATACCCTGTACTACACATTAGACTTCAGACTACAGACTACAGACTACAGACTACAGACTACAGACTACAGACTACAGACTACAGTCTGGTGCACCTGTACTATAGACTACTCGTTGACTATAACATGGTAGCAGATTTGCTTACACTAAGAAATAAAATTATTTTGATCTATCAGTTGAAGAAGCTGCTACTAAATTTCTACTTGACTATTTAGATAATTAAAACCTCAATTGGTTTGTTATTTGTTGTACTACTGACTGATCATTTTACTAAGGTACTGTATCTAAGTACTAAATAAAAGAATGAGTCAACCAAAGTAGGTTATCATTTTGGTGCTCTTATATTTCTGGACTCTCCTCTCTTTTTCTTTTTCTTTTTCTTTCTCTCTTTCTTTCCCTTTCTCCCCTTCTCTCTCTCACTATATATACACATATATTTATATATATTTCTTTTTTTTTTGGCCTGTGTTGGTAGGGTATAAGAGTGAGGTACTGATTTGTGCGATGTCACTGGACTCCATGGACAACCTCAAGACTGCCACGGCCCTAGCTCTAATAGCTCAGAAACATATTGTGCTCCAGACCCAAGACTATGTATCATGCAGAGAAAGCCTTCTGAATGTCCTCTCTGAGTGCTTGGGAATCCACGATATTGTGGAGGTGGATCTACTACATGAACATACCTTTGAGCAGTTGGTGGACCGGATGGTGCTTCGCCAGGATGGTCTGCAGCCTGTATTGCATGAGGTGGTGATCTGGAGAAACCTTGAAAATATCGAAATGCCCTTGAGAACCCGCATCGGTATTACTACAATATTTGACCAGTTGGAGAGGTACAACACTCTAGCGTCCCGGTACACAGCCCCTGAAACACCGCTCAAGCTTGGCCCTTATATAATCAAGGCTCCGGAATTTTCGCTTATCATACCTATTTTGGAAACCCACGGCTCGTTTCCAAAGTTGAGCCAGCCGGTGAAAGATCGCTTCTGGTTCTGCCAGAGCTTTACCCAGCACAACGAACCCGTACCTCTGGCCATTTCCCGGGATGAACTCCTCGGGGCCCGGAAAGACGTTGAGTCCGTCTATGCCAGCCCAGAAATTCAGGAGTACATCTGTTCTCTCTTGGTGTTCACACGTTCGCACCGGCTCTGTTCATTGGCCCCTTTAACCACCCGCCCTACGCTACGAGCGCAGAAAGGAATCATGCTCTTGGCCAAGTCGCTCGTTGTTTATGGCGAGAGGACCTCGGCTGCTACAAAATTCGTCACTCCTGAGTATATCAAGGTGGCGTTCCGTAAGATCGCATACTGGCTCGTGGACTGGGAGGCCAACGAGCTCTTTTCGTCATCGGACGAAGCCCTAGACTTCCAACGAAGAACAGAGATTGCCATGCTTACGGGCGATTGGTATGGAAGTGAGTGGGAGGGGGTACGGAGGTATTTGGATGGGCATTTATCTATGGACGATGTACACTCCACCACTGGCTTCACCAATCGACTAGTGGAGGAGGTCCTAGAAACCGTTGCGCCGCCACTATAAGCAATTTTAAAGAGACTCCAAGGATTTGAATTATTCAATAGATCCAATTGGTTTAATGGTTTTGATTATTTTATGGGGTGGTGGTTACAAGTGTTGATCACTAAGGTGTGACTTAAGTAATATTCAGGTTGTTGATATGTGGATACTACTAAAAGGAACATCAGAAAAATGGTGTGTGGAAATTGGATGCGAGTATTCTGAATGTCAAATACTCAAATACCGAAAGCCCATAAGTTCAGCGTTCGCGGATCGCAGTCATTTACGTCTGCGAACCATTGAGGCTTATGCATCACTGGCTCATCACTGTTTATTACTGAGACATTGATACTATGGAAAACTACTGCCCCTTTTCTGAGATCCAATTGGCTATTGACTTTCCTGTGATCCAACTGGCTTATTGATTCCACATTATGATACTCAGTATCAGGGACAGGCATGAAAATGCAATGGTAGACCAGAGCTAAGTTTACTACATGGGCTTATCATAACTTCAACAGAACCTACTTCTTACTGGAGGTGCCATTGCTTTGGCAAAGACTGTTCCTAATGCTTGGTCCTGGTGCTTGTTCCCTATGCTTGTTCCCTATGCTTGGTCCTGATGCTTGGTCCTGATGCTTGGTCCTGATGCTTGGTCCTGATAGCTTCTAGAAAGAGACTCCGAATTGACTCTCAAGGACACCGTCATATTAGCAGGACTATGAAGGACTTGATTTCCTTAGTCATTTGTTGAAGAAAGCTATGAAGTCAGGAATACAGGAATTATTTGATTGTGAGATTCAGGCACCCGGTATCTCTAATTAGTGTGAAGCCTCTCCATGGAGGTCTTGGGCTCATGAAACACTAATATGGACCACTAAATCGTGGACTATCATTGGACCTTTGAATGTGGACTACTAAGTTACTCCCACTGAATATGGCAGTACTACCTCATGAACTCTAGCACCCATTACCAAAAGGATTTGCTGTGGAACATCAATCTTACTGATCTCTGGATCTCAACACTGATTCAAAACTGAGTGTTAGATTACTGAATATGAGACTATGCAAGAGCTCATGATCTGGATCTAATGACTACTTCTAACTTGGGTGGCTACTTCTTACTTGGGTCACTGCTTTATTAACCGTGGATTGTCACTAGAAATATCTAAGTTTCAGTCAGTCTTCACTATTTGATGATCCTCCACGGAATGAACAATAACGATTTCATCATTTTGAACAGAATCTACGGCCTCACCAGACACTGGTATTGTCGTTCTCGTTGGACATGGTATTTTGCAGTCGTTCTCTTTGGGCATGGTGTTTTGGGTGTTGACCACACAAGACACCGTTCGCTGCAAACCAAAGATGAATGAATTGAAGATTGTTAGTTGTTGAAGGTAGTAGTTGTTGAAGGCAGTAATTCTTGAAATCGAGCTGCCGAAGTCTAGTGCTTTCAAATACAGAGCTCCAAATACAGAGCTCCAAATCAGAGTCAAGAGCTTTGAATAAAAAGGTTGTTGGCAATACCACTGCCAGAAGTACAACTCTGGAAAGGTGGATACCAACTTCATTTGCCTTTATGGACTCTATGGGCAACCTCTATATCCATAGTGTGGAACGTTTACTGGTCTATTGTGTCAGTATATGACTTGTTCAGACACTGGCATTACTAAAGACAACTGAATGATACTAAGTGATACTAAGTGATACTAAGTGATACTAAGTGATACTAAGTGATACTAAGAATCAGAACTTTGGTGAATTTACCACCTGAGGTTTTAACCACCAAAATGTCTGGACTTAAGCATTAAGTGGATCGAGATTAATTAATCAGTTCAAATCTGGATCTCAACACCAAGTTCATAATTTGTGGTTCCCAATAACCACCTGGATTCCACTGATCACAAGAACTTCCTAACCATTTTCGCACCCATACTTTACTCACCATCACCACACTCGCTCACACACTCAGTCAATAACACATGGACTATATAGACTAGAGTCTTGAAATGAAGATAGTACATGAATATAAGTACATGAATATTAGTTCATCATATTATAAAATAAGAATAGGATAAAAATAGAATTATAGAGTAAGGTACGTTTGATTGGCTGACTTATTCCAATTACCAGTAATTTACTGTGTGCTTTTTTTAGTACTTTATTAGTACTTTGTTTAGTACTTTTTTTAGTACTTTTTTTAGTACTTTATTTAGTACTTGATTTGGTGCATGACTTAGTGAATATAGAATGCTTGGCTTTACTAGACTGGGTAACCACTATGGTGAGCACTGTGTGAAGTGGTGAGGTGAGCACTGAGCACTGAGCACTTGGAGAGCACTGCATAGACTGTGTGGGACCCCGGAATTGCCCAGACAACAGAGACGTATTTCCTGCACATATCCTCCATACACTCCTAAACTTTGTAATTTTATTTCTGAGACCTCGAAAAAATGAATGAACCCTTTTTCTGGCCTTTAAAAACGTAACTGGGGGTCTTGCGTTGGCCTAAATTGTGATGAGGTAGCATGATGCACGGGTGCAGCATTATTCCACCTAACCACCCCACCAAACCCCCATTAAACCTCCACTAAGCCTCCGCAAAATCCCACTAAGCCTCCACTAACCTCCAGAAAAAACTTAATCAACACAAAATCCTTAAGTTTTAAATATACTTCCAATAACAAAAACCTATAAATTTTTTGCATCACTGGAAACTGATCGTTTCTTTGACCAATACCTGCATATAAAATTATCCGTACACCAATACGTTGGCGCGCGCTTACATAATCCAACAACTCACCCACTCGCGAATACACGTACCCCTAACATTGCTCCATAACAGCGTCCAAGTACTAGTGTCAAACCCCACAATCAACCAACCACCTTGGGATTTGCACCGCTTACTTCGTTGCTTCCTGATCACTAATCGATCCTCATCCCCCCTGTTTACTCGTCTGTCCGTCTATTCCACCATACTGAACCAGAATGTCCGACATCCCCATCAACTTCACCCAGTTGACCGAGTTGACCCAATTGGGCATCCAGCCCCAGTCGCTTGACTTCAAATCAACCACCTTAGAGTCCGACCACTACATTTGTGTGCGAGAGAGCGGGGCCCAGGGTAATACCGTGGCCATTGTGGACTTGGAGAAGAACTTTGAGCTTACTAGAAAGAACATGAGCGCCGACAACGCCATCATGCACCCTAAGCAGAATGTGATTGCCTTGCGGGCCAACGGCACGGCCTTGCAGATTTTCAATTTGGACACCAAGCAGCGGTTGAAGTCTCATACCGTGGAGTCTCCTGTTGTGCTCTGGAAATGGTTGAATGACGAGGTGTTGGGACTCGTGACCGCCAGTAATATCTACATTTGGAATGTTTTTGATGGCACCAACAATGGACCTGACAAAATGAGCGACAGACATGCCACCTTGAACAATTGTCAGATCATAAACTTTGTGGCTGAGCCTGCTCTAAATTGGATTGCTGTCACGGGTATTGCCCAAGAGGACGGAAGAATTGTTGGTCACACTCAGCTTTTCTGCAAGTCCAGAGGTGTTTCTCAAGCCATTGAAGGCCATGTGTGTAAGTTTGCCCAGATAAAGTTGAACGGTGCTTCGGTGCCTACCAAGGTCTTCTGTATTGGAAACAAGACAGCTTCCGGACAGGGCAACTTGCACATTATTGAGATTGACCATGTTGACGGCAATCCTCCGTTCCCTAAGAAAACCGTGGACATCTTCTTCCCTCCTGATGCTTCCAACGACTTCCCCATCAGCTTGCAAGCCTCCGACAAGTACGGAATCATCTACATCTTGACCAAATACGGATTCATTCACTTGTACGATATCGAGACTGGTTCCAACTTGTTTGTCAACAGAATCACCGCAGACCCCGTGTTTACGGCGGCTCCTTACAAGAACGGCACTGGTATTATCACCATCAACAAGCTGGGTCAGGTTTTGGCCGTGGAGGTGGACAAGAACAAGATCATCCCTTATGTCTTGGAAAAGTTGTCGGATGTGCCTCTTGGTTTGTCGCTTGCTTCTCGTGGAGGGTTCCCTGGAGCCGAAAACTTGTTCAACCAGCAATTCCAAAACTACTTGAACCAAGGAGACTACGCCAATGCTGCCAAGATCGCTGCTTCTTCTGAGCAATTGAGAACTCAGGATACCATCAACAAGTTGAAGCACATCACTCCGCAACCGGGCCAGATTTCTCCCATTTTACAGTACTTCTCCACTTTGTTGGACAGAGGTTCGTTGAACAAGTACGAATCCGTGGAGCTTGCCAAGCCTGTTTTGCAGCAAGACCGTAAACCGCTTTTTGAGAAGTGGTTGAAGGAAGACAAGTTGACTTCTTCCGAGGAGTTGGGAGACATTGTCAAGTCGTACAACGACACTGCTTTGGCCTTGGCCGTGTACATTCGTGCTAATGTCAACATCAAGGTGGTATCTTGTTTGGCCGAATTGGGCCAGTTCGACAAGATCTTGCCCTACTGTCAAAAGGTCGGATACGAGCCTGACTACACCAACTTGATCCAGAACTTGGTACGTGTCAACCCTGACAAGGCTAGTGAGTTCGCCACGTCTTTGTTGGCCAATGGAGAAACTAGCTTGAACGTTGAGAATATTGCTGACTTGTTCTTTTCTCAAAACTACATTCAACAAGGTACTGCTTTCTTGTTGGATGCTTTGAAGAATGACTCTCCTGCAGAGGGCCACTTGCAAACCAAGCTTTTGGAAACCAACTTGTTGCAGGCACCCCAAGTCGCAGATGCCATTTTGGGTAACCAAATGTTCAGCCACTACGACAAGCCAAGCATTGGAAAGTTGTGTGAAAAGTCTGGCTTGTTCCAGAGAGCTTTGGAGCACTACGACGACTTGAAGGATATCAAGAGAGTCATTGTGCACACCAACGTGTTGCCTGCCGACTGGTTGGTGTCCTACTTTGGCCAATTGAACGTGCAACAGTCCATGGCATGCTTGAACGAATTGATGACCAATAACTTGCAACAAAACTTGCAGGTTGTGATTCAAGTGGCCAGCAAGTACTCTGACTTGCTCGGTCCTTTGAACTTGATCAAACTTTTTGAGTCTTACAAGTGTAACGAGGGATTGTCGTACTACTTGTCGAGAATCGTCAACTTGACTCAAGATCCTGATGTGGTTTACAAGTACATCGAGGCTGCTGCCAAGACTGGCCAGATTAAGGAGATTGAGAGAGTTGTTAGAGACAACAATGTCTACAATGGAGAGAAGGTTAAGAATTTTTTGAAAGAAGCCAAGCTTGATGACCAATTGCCTTTAATCATTGTCTGCGACAGATTCAACTTTGTTCACGACTTGATTTTGTACTTGTACAAGAACAAGTTCTACAAGTTCATTGAAGTTTACGTTCAACAAGTGAATTCCGCCAACACCCCCCAAGTTGTTGCTGGTCTTTTGGATGTGGACTGTGATGAGACCATTATCAAGAATTTGTTGATTTCTGTTTTGGGCAGAGTTCCTCTTAAGGAGTTGGTCAGTGAGGTGGAGAAGAGAAACCGTCTCAAGATCTTATTGCCATTTTTGGAAAAAACTTTGGAGGGCGGATCTACCGACCAGGAAGTTTATAACACTTTGGCCAAGATCTACATTGACTCCAACAACAGCCCTGAAAAGTTCTTGGAGGAAAATGACAACTACGACACTTTGTCCGTGGGTAGATACTGTGAGAAGAGAGACCCATACTTGGCCTACATTGCCTACTCTAAGGGTGGTAACAATGCCGAGTTGATCAACATCACTAACGAGAACAAGATGTACAAGTACCAGGCCAGATACTTGTTGGCCAAGTCGGACTTTCTGTTGTGGGAAACTGTTTTGTCTCCCGACAACGAGCACAGAAGACAACTCATTGACCATGTTATCTCGACCGGTATTCCCGAATTGAGTGATCCCGAGCCTATTTCCATCACCGTCAAGGCCTTCATGGAGAACGACTTGCCCCAAGAGTTGATCGAGCTTTTGGAAAAGATCATCTTGGAGCCTTCTCCTTTCAACGACAACACCTCGTTACAGGGCTTGTTGATTCTCACTGCAATCAAGGCAGACCCTCCCCGTGTTGCCAACTACCTCGAGAAATTGGACAAGTACGATGTGGAGGAGATTGCTCCTTTGTGTATTGACAACGACTTGCTTGAGGAAGCCTTCTATGTCTACGACAAGTTCGAGATGAGAAACGAAGCCATGAAGGTTTTGGTTGAGGACATCATGTCCCTTGACAGAGGAGAGCAATATGCTGAAAAGTACGACACCTCTGATTTGTGGTACCAATTAGGTACTGCACAATTGAACGGGTTGCGTATTACTGAGGCAATCGACTCCTACGTCAAGTCTAAGAACCCAGAGAACTTTGAGCAGGTGATTGAAATCTCCGAACGTGCAGGCAAAGAAGAGGACTTGATCCCATTCTTGGACATGGCCAGAGAGACCTTGAGAGAGAGCGTGATTGACAATGCGTTGATCAACTGTTATGCTTCCTTGGACAGACTTTCGGACATCGAGAAGTTTGTGGCCGGCCCCAACGTGGCTGTTTTGGAGGATATTGGTGACAAGTTGTTCGAGGCCAAGAACTACAAGGCTGCCAAAATCGTCTATTCCAATGTTTCCAAGTACTCCAAATTGGCTACTACTTTGGTGTACTTGGAAGATTACCAGGGAGCAGTGGACTGTGCCAGAAAGGCCTCCAACACCAACGTGTGGAAGCAGGTCAACAGTGCATGTATTGAAAACAAGGAGTTCAGATTGGCTCAAATCTGTGGTTTGAATTTGATCATTGATGCGGACGAATTGCCTGAATTGGTCAAGACCTACGAGACCAACGGCTACTTCAATGAGCTTATTGCACTTTTTGAAAGTGGTTTGGGCTTGGAAAGAGCTCACATGGGTATGTTCACGGAACTTGCCATTCTCTACTGCAAATACAGCCCCGAGAAGGTGATGGAACACTTGAAGTTGTTCTGGTCTAGAATCAACATTCCAAAGGTTTTGACCGCATGCGAGGAAGCTCACTTGTACCCAGAGTTGATTTTCTTGTACTGCCACTACGAGGAGTGGGACAATGCAGCATTGACCATGATCGACAAATCCGAAGTTGCTTTCGACCACTCGTCCTTCAAGGAGATCATTGCCAAGGTGTCCAACTTGGAAATCTACTACAAGGCCATTAACTTCTACATGGCAGAAAACCCCACTCTTTTGGTGGACTTGTTATCAGTATTGAGTCCTAAGATCGATTTGCCAAGACTCGTCAGAATGTTTGTCAAGTCCGACAACTTGCCATTGATCAAGCCATTCTTGATCTCCGTGCTTGACAAGAACAACTCCATTGTCAACAGTGCATACCATGATTTGTTGATTGAGGATGAAGATTATAAGTCTTTGCGGTCCGCCGTGGAGAACGAGTCGGCCAATAGATTCAACTCGTTGGACTTGGCCGAGAGATTGGAAAACCACTCGCTCATCTTCTTCAGACAAATTTCCGCTACGCTTTACACCAAGCACAAGAAGTTTGCCAAGGCTATCTCCATCTTGAAGAACGACAAGTTGTGGGCTGACTTGCTCAAAACAGCAGCTCTTTCCAAGTCCACCAAGATTGCCCATGAGCTCTTGGACTACTTTGTTGAAACCGGAAATCACGAGTGTTTTGTTGCACTCTTATATGTTGCCTACGACTTGATCGAGTATGACTACGTTCTCGAGTTGTCGTGGTTGCACAACTTGGGCACATTCATCAAGCCATTTGAGATCTCGTACGCCTACGAGAACCAAAAACGGTTGAACGAAGTATATGCCGACTTGCAAAAAAGAAAAAACGACGCCAGCCCTGCAGATGAGAGTGTGGGTCAGCCCTTGATGATCACCAACGGATCTATGATGGGTCAGAATACCGGCTTGGGCTATCAGCCCACGGGCGCCGGCTTTGGAAACGCTTTCTAGATCTCAGAGCCTTTTCGTGGTTGATTGGGGTTCTGAGCTCAAGTAAGATGTTATTAAAATAAATGTTTATCGCTATCTTTTGTAGTACACTATACTAATACATCCCTATACATCAACACTATAGACGAAACCATATGAAGCATGATAAAGTAGACATCAGCATACAAAACCACCGCATGTACGACCCTAGACTCATCCATTCATAAGACGACACTAAGTAGTCAGACCAAATTGAATTTAGAGATGGCCACTAGAGATGTAACAGGCATAGTCTCACAGAACTAATCCTACGAGACTCACTTCTTGAACCACTTTTAGGATCACTACTAAATACTATACTATAGTAAAATAGTATAGTAGTAGAGAAGTAGAGGAGTGGAATAGTGGAGTAGTATAGTAGTATAGTAGTATAGTAGTAGAGAAGTAGAGAAGTAGTAGAGAAGTAGAGAAGTAGAGAAGTAGTAGAGAAGTAGAGAGTAGTATAGTAGTATAGTAGTATAGTAGTATAGTAGTATAGTAGTATAGTAGTATAGTAGTATAGTAGTATAGTAGTATAGTAGTATAGTAGTATAGTAGTATAGTAGTAATATAGTAGTTTTAGATCCACCATATGTAGTACCCTATCTATTGAGGTATTTTGAGCCTAAACTGTCTAATCCTAACAATAGCCACTTCAAGACGCTGCCCCAACATCGTACGATGTTGGGACGGATGTTGGGACGGCATTCATGGCTATTGTTATCGGGCTAAGTCTCGCACGCCCTCTCCTCTAAAAGTATTTAAATACCTCAGATTCCTTCCTCGGAGGAGTTATCGGCGAATGAACATAGTAACCAGAGTACCTGACGTGACCGGAGTATAACAGTAGTATAGTAGTAGATACGTAGAGAGGTAGAGAAGTAGAGGTATAGTACTTACTACAAAACATCTATGTCTGGTCAATTCCAAGTACGAATATCGAAGAGAACAGTACTTGTGTATGAAGATTACCGGGGGCATAAAGGCCGGCCTAGCTTTGGAATCGGGTGCCCTTGTTGAAGGATTATACCAAGGGCTTAGTGCAGGTCGACCACCATTCATAGTATTGAGACATTGTGACGAATTTTTGATCTGCAAATCCGTCTCTCTGTAAATCGGATAATAGAATCTAGACCATCTGTTACTGACTACTGTCTACTGTCTATTCACTAAATCGATAGACTACTACGTAGTTTATGTCTGTCTATGTCTATGTCTATGTCTATGTCTATGTCTATGTCTATGTCTATGTCTATGTCTATGTCTATAAACATATCCTAAAGCTCTATACATTCCACGATTTAGAGTCATTCTAGAGTCAAGAATTGGTTCTCTGAATTAAATCGAAGACACGAGAATGAACAATTACTAGAGAACATCTATGACCAAGAACCGGAAGCTTTTGCTATATCACTCTAGTAGTATTAAATGTACCAGGGATTCCAACTCAGACTCAGACGCATAGTATCACACTTCTAGACATTCAAATAGTTTTTAGACTCAAACTCAAATTCAGGTTAGAATCGTAGGTTCACACCAAACTCAGTATCATAAATTTCTCCGGAACTAAGAACTTGAAATTGAACTAGATCTATTAGTAGTCTCCTAACTGTCTCTTATGTCGTTTATGTGTATTCTGTCGTTTATGTCTTTTATTTATTCATAATAGCAACTCTTGCTTGTACTACTACCACCACTAATTAAAATTACTGACATACTTTTTGCTGACTATTGACTTTAAACTACTTTTTCCTAGAAAAAAATGCTAAAAGGGATTATTATATCGTCCATTATAATTCTATGTGTCGTATTTTCTAATCTACATGTCTTCAAATTTCTATTATAGGTCTATTAGGAGTGAAGTGTAATAGTAGTTGATTACTGAATTGCTGAATCTATTACATCTAGAGATAGTACCCGAGTAGAGAGAAGTAAACTAGAGTAGAGTGTAGTGGTGGGTCGAGTAATGCTGTTTGATACGCAACTAAATCTTATCTACAATCTACATTCTTTAGGCTATACCATTTAGCCATAATACTCTATTCATTCACTACTCATAAACAGAACCAATGACCATATTTTTAAACCCTTCAGTCATATTTAATCAAGACTAAGCCATGTATGATTCTATGCATTCATTGTCATTCTAGTTCACATATATTCAATCACATACAATCATTCTGAACAGTCATCTTATACAGTCATTCGATACAGTATAGTACTTTGTTGAAAAACGGTAACAAGCACCTGTTCTTATGAACCTGAGGTTACTACAACCGCCTGGCACTGTGAAGGTAGAGCTCCCACATATATAAGGGAGTCTGGACCATACCCATCTTTCTAAGTAACTCAATCAAATATCATCTGTCTGGGGCATACCAAGATGCCTCCTAAAGCCAGACCCACCAATAACCCAATGGACACTGACAACTCTACATCTCCTTCTTCTCCTGAAGTAAGCACTCCTCAAGTGTTTACATATCCTGAAGAGACTATGAGGACAGTGTCCTTCGGTACTCATCCACTGGACATCACACCATGGTTAACCTATGGACTNGCGATGAAAGTCGCACGTACGGTTCTAAAGGGGGGAAAGTTTGTGAAGACCTACCTATCCTAATTAGACATAGAGGGCAAGCATTGATCAGAATGGCTTAAAGGATCTGTAGAACGAATCTTTAAAAATAAAGATATAGAATAATGTCTTGAAAGAGAGATAAGGTAACAAGAATTAAAGTTAGAGGGATAAAATACTACGAAAACATTAAGATTATAAAGAACTATAGTTGCGGAACATGCGTTGTTCAATCTATATACTTTCAGTCTTCCTAAATTCTATACCATAGTAATATAGAGGCTATTCCATCACTTATATTGTATAGTCCTCCTGCTTCAGCTTCACTGGACGATACTATCCATAAAGTCAAGATCTTCATTAATTGAGAGTATTAAGAAAGTCCTTTAGTTCCTCAGGTTTGTAACCAACTCACTTGCTACTTAGGCTATTGTATCCACTGTAATATCTTAGTGTACTGGTCCACTACTTCCTATAACTGTATAGCACTAGCACTATAGTACTATCGCTATTACTACTATACATATGAGGTTTTATTTCGGTTACTACTACTATGACTGTTCTATGCCACTATCTTATCGTGTAGTACTCTATTGTCTATTGCATGTAGTAGTCTCTACACTTGCTCAATATCTTACTCTCATTCGGATATACTCTAGACTTTGATACTAAACATCAGCTCATTTGTTTAAGCGATTTTGGTAATCAACTTACCCTTGGGCTTCTCCTCCGTGAACAATTTGTGCCAGGTGGAAGGAACCTCCGAAAGTGGGCTCTTTTCTTTGGACACGTCTGCCAAGTAATAGCCATCCGTAGACAAAGTGCCCTTCTTCACAGCACCAGTGATGTCCTGGATTGCTTGGCCAAACTCGTTGACAAAGTCAAACACAATGAACCCTTGGATCGAGAGCCGGTTCAGAATCACCTGGAACCAGTCCTTGACCCAGGCCTTGGACGCATCATTATAGCCCGCAATGGAACCACAGGCAATCACACGGCCATATCTCTTGACGTGGCCAAGAGCAAAGTCCAAGAAGTCTCCGCCCACATTGTCGTAGTAAATGTCTACGAAGTCCGAGCCAATGATTTCGTGCAATTGCTCCTTGTAGTCAGCATCTCTATAGTTGACACAATGGTCTGCACCCAAGGACTTGACCCACTCGACCTTTTCTTTGGAGCCAGCCACTCCAATGACCTTGGAGGCCTTGAATAAGTGCTTGGCAAGTTGCACCGCCATGGACCCTGTGGCTCCAGATGCGGCCGATACCAACACCGTCTGGCCCTCTTGGATTTGGCCGATTTTCTTCAAGCCAAAGTATGCAGTCAAACCAGTAAGGCCAATAGTCGACAAGTACATTTCCGAAGGGATGGAACGGTCGACCTTGGTAGTCACCTGCTTGTCATCAACCACCAACTGCTCAGCCCAGCCAAGAAGCCCAACGACCCAGTCGCCTTTTTCGTACTTCGAGGATTTGGACTCAAGCACCTCGGCCAAGCCCAAAGATCTGACCACCTCGCCCTTTTCAATGGGAACATAGTAGGTTCTGGAAGCATCCTGGTTGGCTCCAATCCAGTTTCTCTGGGTGGGGTCATTGGAGAAGTATAAGAGCTTAACCTTCAATTGGCCATCTTTAAGCTCTGGGAGCTCGACGTTTTTGATTTCAAACGTGGACGAGTCCTGGTCCCAGGCCAAGTTAACATCTTGGGTAGGAGGAGTCTTGAGGAGAATCTGAGAGACCATTATAATAGCTTGGATTTTTTGAGTTGACTTTGAAAATAGTTTTTGGATGTAGTTTTGGAGTTGACTTTTTTTTTAATTCAGGTCTGAAACTGAACGGTTGCAGGAATTCAAATTGTCTGGATGTCTCGGAAGAACTTGTCGTATGATTGGGTGCAATTGACGTCAGTGGGCCTGGAGCAACCGTCCGCGCACCTGCAGAATGACCTCTACCGGCCGTTAATCACTCCACACATTCCACCAACCAGCTCCACCAACCAATCAATGCAACGCCAACTCCTTGCAGCCACCATATTCAAAGCAACCAAAATTATAAGCAACCAAAATTGTAATAAATCAAAATCATAATTGATTATAATTTAGACCAGAATTATCACTCAGTTTTAAAGCAATGTATCAGGGTATATGCAGGTATGAACTGAGTGATTAGTGATCAGCTGAAAATGACCAAAAAAAAAAAAAAAAAAAAAAAAAAAAAGATCAACTGAATTTCGAAAATGAACCTAAATGATTAACCCCTTTTCATGCATATAGCGCACGATCTTGTGAAAAACACTGGGTAGGTCCTCGAGGTCGGTTTCACAAAGCATGGCTTGAATGGTTAAACTGTGCGATTGGTCTCCAACTGTACAGTCACTCGTCTCCACCTGGTGGTCGTCACAGACCAATTCCACTTTGTAGGAAGAGTTGTTGAAATTCCATGACACGTGATGACACTGTAAGTCCCGACTGACTGATACTATGGTTTGTGTAGACAGAGAGCCTAGAACCTGGCCCAAGGTGGTGGCCTGCACCTGGTCGAAGAGATGGTGTTTCCAGATCACGTGCACAAAGCACAGGCGGACCTTCTCTGCAAACCGTTGCAAGCCCTCTGTTTCATTTTTGTTTTGGAGATGTTTCAGGTATTGGTCTAGCGGCACGTACACCGGTGTAGTGTAACGGAAGATATGCCATGGTCTGGTCTGCACATTGTCTTTCTGCTCGGTGTTGTATCTCCGGAGAATGATATAATGAGGAGTCACAAACTTCCCTTCCCCCGGAGAGAGCATATCAAACCGTAGTCCAAGTAGTGCATCCTCCTGAGTATCGTATAAGTGCAGGTTGATGGGAAAGGCTGTGATTCCGCCAAAGCGCATGATGCTTTCTGTCAAGGCCACATGGCCTGCGGTGGCTTTAAGCAGAATGGTCTCTAGGATACGTTTGGAGTCCAGAGAGCCCCGATTGTTTTGAGTAGTGGGGATTTCGGGAAAGTACTTGCTTATGGAAGGGTCAAAGTATGAGTAGTGGATCAAGGCCGGGGCTTCGTCTGTTTCATAAGGCACTGGTTTTATGGGAGCCACTTTAGGCTTGGCGAGGTTCTTATGGGTACTTTCGGCCTCGAAGGTCCGGATTTCCCGTTGGAGCTGTTCACGCTGCAGTACAAGGCTCCTGATCTCTGCCTCGAGGCTATTGATGTCTTCATCCAAGTGCTGGATCTGGGTTTCCACTGACATGTTGATATGAGATGGAGCGCGGTCACGTGTGCCATACACCCATACGTAGTAGTCCTTGATATTTTTAGATAGTATTTTTGTGGTTTCTGATTTTTGGTATTTTTTTTTAGCTTTATTATTGTTTCGGGTTGTTGGGATATTATTGGTTATTGGTATTATTTGGATTTGGATTTTTTAGGGAGTGTTTGGTTTATGGAACTTCTCAGTATATCAGTTTTTTTACAGTACTACTTTTCGCACCCAGTATTCTATGTGCTATGAACACTCTACAGCCTTAAGCTCTGCAATAATAAATATCCAATTTTTTTTTTTTTGAAACATATCTTCATTTCCATCGTTTAATATCTATAGAATCGAAGATAATACTAGTGTAATTATGTTATATAATAGAAAGTGATGAAGGTGGTTGTAGTAAGTGGAGAAGGACACGATTGGTCAGGGCTCAATTGGTCAGGGCTCAAAACCATGGTCTGGAAATAATCTTTTCACTAGTTTGGTCCAACAACCAGAAATACACCTTTTTGACAATTTCCTACAGCAGAATAACATTCTCATTGCCAAACAGAATGCTTTTTTTCTTGAGATTTCACCAACTGCTCCATATAAAAGTGCAGCAGTACACCATGTATATATATATATATATATATACTCGGACCAGAAGCACATACGTTCAGATATACAGCAAGTGAAGAGAGGACCCACCAAAAAATTATTTATTAGAGTGTAAGGTAAAGACAAACGCTCTTTTTGATGTTATTTAAATTTGAATTAGAGGTGAATAGGCTTATTGAAGAGTATATTGGGGTAGTGATGTGCCCTGAAGAGGTGTTATAAGGTCAAGTTCTGTGGTAATGTTATTTTCTTATTTTATATTGATATGTGCTTTTGAATTGCGTGTGCTGGCAAATAAGGATGTCGCTCCATATGAATTAGCTATCTGTATCGCCAGCTATTTTGCGGTAGACAAAGCTAAAAGAAAAGAGTATGGATTAGTTGATATAACTGAGGGCAGGTCTGATTCAGAAACATTGAAAAGCATAGTTAAATATCTCAATAATGGTGCTTATGATTTAAGCTCATTGCTTGCTGACAATAAAGTGTATAGTAGCCTAGACGATTTCGTTGAACAAGTAAAAGATTCTGGAGAATTAAAATTGCCCGCTAGGTTTGGAATGTCTTTTAAAAAAAAAAAATTAAATAAGAAAATATCTCTCTCTCAAATATCGGATACATGTTTCAATAAAATATCCAAATCCAATCAAAATAATAGTTTCATAGATATTGTTATGTTCTTTATAACGTGTCTCAACCTAATCTTGTATTTATTGATGATTCCTCAATGAGAGGAACCGAAGCGGTTTATATAACTTTGAGAGAAACGTGGCACCGAAAAACTCTCCACCAGAACAATGAAAGTATTGTTTCTGGAATGTTCGAAAAGGGCCTCGGATTCACCAGTTGTCACACGATCAAATGCCGTGTCACGGTAATTGTAGTAGACACTACTAGAATCCGACATCATAGGCTCCATATTGTATCTATAGGTAGTTTTCTACCTATAATGGATCTAACAGATATAGATAAAATAACTGGGTACGTAGAGAAAATAAACGAATATAGGTATGGCGCAATTAAAGAAACTGCAGCTAAACCAGGTTGCATAGACAAATATAATACACCATGCAAGGATTTTATAGAGTTTGATGATGAAAAGAAAAAGACGTCATTTAAAAGAAGATACACAATTCATGACTTGTATGCTTCTAGGACAGCTGCTGCTGAAGGTAATCCAAAAGGTTATAAAGTTATAACTACTGATTTAAGCCATTTCAATCTACATAGAGGAGCCGTAAAAGGATCAAAAAATTTTTGGGTGCTCTAATATTGACAGACCTATGAGACTTCTGAAACCTTTCTTCTACTTAGAAATATTGTGTCACCATTACACGCTCCCCTTGGCATCTGCTTTGCGCTCTCAAAATTAACTCCCCTGTTAGATTCTTGTAAGTACGTTTATTACCTAATCGAAACTATATTCGTTGATGATTCCTAAGGAAGAGGAATCGGCCGCCATTAAGTACTCTGCTGGAAAGTAGCCGAAGTGTAGTGGTGAGCCGAAGGGGTGTAGTGGTGAGCTGAAGGGGTGTAGTGGTGAGCTGAAGGGGTGTAGTGGTGAGCCGAAGGGGTGTAGTGGTGAGCTGAAGGGGTGTAGTGGTGAGCCGAGAAAGGGCGTAGTAGCATCGGTTCCCGATTAACTGGGCACTTGAGCTCAATACCTATATGGGTTGTATTCCACCCATCTTGGATCTAACATCCCCTTTAATGTTTCCTTTAAAATTTTACCACTTATAATACCCCCTTTTTTTTACTCTCTACCCTAATTATACTATTACATTATATTAAACTATCATGTACTACACTATGATGTACTACTGTCTACTACACTTTATAAAAATATAGGTACTTTCAGTGCTATGACTATAATGCAAGACCTAGAGACCTAGACTTTCTATGAAATAAATAACTGCTGGATCCTTCTTGGTCTGTGTATTTAATAACTTATTGTAGATGCTGAGAATTATTATTCTAAGAAGGAATTCATGGTGAAGGTACTGAATAGAGGTAGATTCAAAAACAGACTAAATATAAATTGACTCTTGGCCCAAGTTACACCACTACCACCATACTTACCTCACTTCCCACGCTGCACTCAAACTCTAGTCTAGTACTACCCACTATAAACTACATATTAAACTATACGTTTTCCACTATGGCCAACTCCCAAAAGGTTACGCTGTAGACCTTCTTACACTATCCACACTGTACTCTATACTTATGCCATACTCATACTACATCCTCATATAGCCAATAATTACACTATGTACTTATACTACAGTACACTGACTTTTAGTGACTACTAGCAGAGTCATTTCTTAAATAAGTGATTGTATCTGTGATGGTCTATTACCTAACTCTATTTACACGAGCATCAGTGCGTTGGCCATTACACAGCTGCTTCCCGAGATCTCTTGTCGACAACGTGCAGGTATTTAAAAATGCAACGTATTGCTTTGGCCGAGAATTCTGTCTCTATCCGTTATCTAACAAACTGTCCAATCTTCAAGTCTTCTATTTTTGTCTGTTTCTTAGATCATGTCTATGTGTATACAGTGATTTTCAAAACCATTCAAACCAGCGCGCCAAAACGATTCAAACCACACTACCAAAATTAAACAAACCAATAATTCAAAAAGTTTCGTAACCCTTCGCACAGTCTTTCAAATCAAATTGACAAGCTGCTGTATACAGAATAACAATAAAACCAGTTCGGTTTTGTCCGTTTTTCACCCTTGATTGGTATTGCAAGACTCCCAAATGTAGTATATAAGAGGCAATCGTCCAGATTTGAGATTTCAGAATATTGAATTCTAATGAAAGTTGGTGTGAAACATTACGCCATTTGGTTTGAACCATTCTGTCTTCTTGGTTCGAAACATTTTGTCATGCTGGTTTGAATCATTTTGTCGCGCTGGCTTGAATAGTTTTGAAAATCACTGTAACATACTCTCTAGGTGCAAGTTTTTTATCCAGGGTACCAATATACCATACTTGCTTTTCTTTGATTCTCTCTTTCCTTTCCAGAAACCAGGATTTCAAAATAATCTTTTAGTACTAGCTTTTTAAAAATGCCTATAAAAGAAACTTCTGGAACTACACTCCACTACAAAGAAGTCTAATATCAGTTTCAGTGTAGACTTAAGATTGAGACTAAAACTAATGAGACTAAGAAGCAGTTAACACTCTGGTAGAGAGTATATCGATATTCAGTAGGGACATAGCTGAATCATGCAAAACCTCCATTCAGAGGCTTTGTTTCTGCATAGAAGTAAAAGTGGCTATGTGAAAGCTCCTTTTTGAGAGGCAGTGGACGGAAAAATGGATGCAGCAGAAGATAAAGAAAATAGCAGATAACTTGGAACAAGTATAGAACAACTAGAATTAGAGTAAAAGATATAGAGATAATAACAGTAGAGGCATTGAAATTCATAAGCTTCCGTAGACAAACTATACAATTGAACAACTGAACAACTAGACAACTAGAAAACTAGAAAACTGGGCAACTAGACAACTAGACAGCTGGACAACTGAACAACTGAACAACTAGACAACTAGACAACTAGACAGCAAAACAACTAGACAACTAGATAACTGGACAGCTGAACAACAGTACAACTAGATAGGCTAGTAAAAAAATTAAAAGAGTACTCTTGGAATTCAATAAAGACAGCAGACCAAATGTCGTTCACTGTTAGTATAGTCTTCGTGGTACTTGGTCTTTTACTTCTACCCGCACATTAATTAGTACCTGTGCCTCATAAAACCTCACTCCATAGTACTACAACACTGTCCATAAATTAGCGGAAGATATTAATGATGAAGATATAACAGTATAACAGTGAATCCAATGGGTTGATGAGAATGTATGTGGTCATATAGATATAACCAGGTAAAAGTAGTCTCCGGTCCGACCAGTTGAAAATTCGTACTGTGTAATCGTATTGTTAAAGAGAGAATGGAGAATAAATTTTTAGGTGAAGATTGAGTAATGGTGTAAAAATACAAAATTAACACCCTTCGTATTATCAATCCCATTCTTATATGCCCATGTTGTCAACTGATCCAGTAAAGTATATCAGTATTATCATACTACCAATTCATACGGTTGGTCCTATCATCAAGTGATCTATTATCAAAAAAAAGAAGAAAAGAACATTATTGTTCCAAATATCATGTGATCCTATTATCAACTAATCAGTCCTTAATTAGAGTACTAATAGAAGACAAGAGTAAGTCTATGGAAATGCTGAAATCAGATAAAAAACCTATACTGCTATATAGACCGTCGATTGTTCAATTCATCCCTAATTATTCATACTTGCTCATTAATGAAGAATAGATATATTAGTGGTATTTTATTATAGCACATTAGAGTATAGCGTAGGGTAGTGTAGTGTAGTGTAGTGTAGTAGAGTGTAGTACAGTGTAGTATAGTGTAGTACAGTGTAGTACAGTGTAGTATAGTATACTATAGTAGAGTAAAGTTTAATGTATTATAGTGTATCATAGTGTATCATAGTGTATCATAGTGTAGTATAGTGTAGTATGGTAGAGTAGAGTAGAGTATGGTACAGTACAGTATAATAGAGGACTGCATAGTACAATATACTACTGTACAGTCTATTTTCCTATAATAGAATAGAGTACTAGAAAATATAGTATAGTAGTCAAACCTCTTCTGTTAGATCTTGTTGTTATTAAATATCTAATATCTTATCCATATCGGATCTAACCCCTTCGGCTTTAAGTACTAATCATCAAACTATCAATGTCAGTAAATTTGCCAAGTCTGTACTCAGTAGTAATACCAAGAATATTGTCGGTATTAATTACTCTAGTAGTGAATTACTCTTGGGTGTATTAATGTAGTAATGTATTCTAGTAATGGCTCTAGACCCTTTGACCATAGCAATAATGTAGTCTCGGTTCGGGTGTCAAGATAACCTGCTATTTATAACACTATTGTTCGGTGCAGCTAATTGTTTTTAGGTATGGTCGTTAATTCTGCTTGAACCATTGTTGCGACAATATGGATAATATGGTTATTAGCATCAATTACGAAGTACAAAGTACGAAATACGGAGTCTCCCTCCATGCCCCCACCACCCCATCTACAAGTTTTTTTTTTTTCTTCGATCCTACTAAATATTTAATACTCATAATAAGGATGGAACCACTCACCCATTCGGATAATTCATTTTCGTATTTTTCTTGGTTTTCGTTTCTTGTGTTCTCGTTTCTTGCTCGTCTAGCACATTCTAATCTCTCACTCTAACGTACCTTGGCACGTGAGCGCTCGCTTGCCGGTACTCGGCCAAGAATAGCAAAGGCGGGCTAAACACGGCTGAGACGGGGAACTCAGGGCGGACTTCGTAACCAGAGGGCTTGCCTAATCGGGAAACACTATTTACCTATCACGCAATCATTTTAGCTATCCCTCCTCCGCTCGCCAAAAACATCAAGCCCCAAAACATCTCTGGGCCAGGTGTCTCACCTTTGAACCTGCACATTTAGTGCAGCGAGGCGAATCGCAGCTTCTGACGCACCTTTCTTGCTCGATAAGGTAATTGATAAAAATAAGATCAGACAATGCACCCATCTCACTCCCGTAGCAAGTTCCTTAGGAACACACCTCTCGTAGCTTGAGCCTGGGTCCGGGCGCATAAAAGAAGTGGGGGGGGTTGACCACTGGTCACAAACACAAACTCACCCCCGCCGTAGATAACATATAAAGGCGCCCTGTCTCCCCCCCGTCTGCGCCCCGTTGTTTTTTTTTTTTTTTTTGCAATTGCCCTTGCCACTAGCCCATACCAGCCTGGTGCTCATCTGCTGTGGTATATATATATATATATATATATGAAACTGCGAATACGCACACCTCTTTTCTCCGTCCCTTCCTGATTTTTCCATCCCCCCCCTTTCCATTTCACCCCCTTCATTTCACCCCCTTCATTTCACCTTTTCCCCCCTCCACCCTTCCACCCCCCACTCCAATCACTCCCCCATTCCCCTTCCCAATTAATTGGTTTCTCTGGTGTTCTGGTGTTTGGTGTTTGGTGTTATGTTCTCCAGTACGCAAGTGCTTGCCGGCTTGCTCCTGCTACTGGTTGTTTGGGCCGTGGCCCTAGACCTATGTTCGTCCGTGAACTTGGGCCTGGCCTCCTTTTCCGATGAATACATGTCCAATGGGCTCTGCTCCGACCATTGCCTGGACCAAGGTTTTTCTGCAGCCATTACTCAGGGTTATTTATGTTACTGCTCCAATGCCGTGCCGGCAGACACTGTGTCTTTGAACCAGTGTAATACGGGCTGCCCGGGTTATAGCCAGCAGGAGAACTGTGGTGGCGACGGTCTATTTGGGTATATAAAAATCGGCAATCCTTCTACATCGCTGGCGCTGTCGCTGGCCACTTCCGACGCCGAGTCTCAGGCTAAGTCTGATCCTACTACACTGACCACCCTGACGACTTCTCTGACTCTGAAGTCGACTTCTCTGACGCTGACCCCGCAGTCCCCGTCACTGTCCCCTAAATCATCGCTGCAGGCGCAGGATTCGAGCACCTCACTGCCGGAAGAAAGCAGCTCCGAATCCAGCCCCAGCGCCGGCTCGCTGGCGAGAAACCCCTCTTCTCTGAGGCCTGGGACGCTGAAAACCTCGCTGGCGTCCCAGTCATCTTCCAGCGGAATGATAGCCACAACCGTGGTGTCCATAATGACGGTGGATGGGTCCACCACTGCGAGTGTCTTGACCAAATACATCACCGAGACGCCACTGGCCTCGGCCTCGGCCTCGCCTCTGCATACGGCCAAGTCCAAACAGTCGTTTTTCGATTCCAAGGGAAAAGTGGCCGGTACCTTCACTGCGGTGGGCGTGGTGGTGGCTGCGCTATTGTGTACACTTCTCTATTGCTGCTGCTGTGGAGCGTGGAGCAACCGCAAAACTTACGACGACGAGATGCAAAGCACTTCGGATGAATCGCTATTCACCAACGAGAAGACCGTGGCTCTTTCGGGTAACACACAGACGCCTACGTCGCCCCCAATCAAGCGCAACAGCTCCAGCAAGTCTATTCTCTCCATCTTCAATACAGCAGCAGGCCCCAATGGGGCCGCGGCGTCCTCGGTGGGCCGGTCGCTTTCGAAAAAGAAGCTCAATCCACGCAACGAGCCGGCCCAGGGTGGGCCCATGATGTTCTCCATTATGGAGTTCGATAATGTCATGGACCCGGCTTTGGATGTGCCTAGTGAGCATAACATGTCCAAGCTCTCTCTAAATGACGATGAGGATTACTCCAACGCCTACCAGGATCGGGCGTTGCACATCGCCAACCCGGAGTAATCTCCATCCGCCTTGCATTATATATTATAAATCACTTTGTGTGACCCCAACCTTTATTCTGCCAAACCTTACTCTTTTGGTACGGTACTCTTGTTCTTATAATGAGGCTGCTTCTCGTATGCATTGGGCCCAGCCTTCCTAGACTTCTCTTTCTTGTGTTTATGATTACAACACCCTTTCGTAGGCTCTTTAGACTCTTCCTTATCTGAGTCATCGCTGGAATCCGAGGAACTGCTCAGAGACTCATCAGAACTCTCGCCAAATTCCCGCTGGGGGTGGAAGATGCAGCAGATCTTGGACTTCTTCTTGCCCATATCTTCGTTGTCCACCACATCCTCGGTCCAGCGCACTCGGGGCGTAGATCTGGGTGTGTGGGACGATTGCTCTTCTGTGCCCGGGGCAGAAGGCCTTAGATGCAACACCCGGACGGGTTCCTGTTGTACCTGAGTCCGGGAGGCACGGGTATTTGTATGAGACTGCATCTGGGATGTAGCAGTGTGTAGCAGTGTAGTTGTGTGTAGCTTATTGTAGCAGTTTAGATTAGTTATAGTTGTATAGCTGTGATATTGTGCGGTAGAACACCAGTGTCCTGTACGTGAGAGTAGTTCAGTACAGACCAGACAACCCAGTCGAGCCAGACAACTCAGTCAAGCCAGACAACTCAGTCAAGCCAGACAACTCAGTCAAGCCAGACAACTCAGTCAAACCAGTAAAAAGTTTAGACTGGTTTCAGATACTTCTATCTATCTACTTATATATAAATTTGTATACAATACCTATTGTACATATCTATTCCTATCTGCCTGCCTCGTGACTGGTGTCCTGAGACTGGCCTGGGTGCGTGACTGGATACAGGCAGTGGTCTAGCGAGAGTCACTATATGCCTGAGAATCAGCCGACTTCCTGGCCTCCTGGTCCCACCAAAACGTTCCCTCAAACTCCACCAAGCTCCACACACAAAAAAAAAAGCCTCTACAACCACTACAGCAACTTCTATCAAAACTCCTATCAAAACTCCTACCAAAACTAGTCTTAACAATAACCCTTCGTATTAATTGATGTTTGGTACCAAGAAAAGAGAATGTGTACGTGACCAATTATTAATGACTTAAAGTCACCCAAAGTTTAGATTGTTTCTGGTGTGCTCTAATTAGAAGTGCTACTCCGCTTTGGGTAGTGGTAAAGTGCGCGACGTCATGGAGGCATTAATAAAGTGAATAGAGTGAATAGAGTGAATAGAGTGAATAGAGAAAATTGAGAAAATAGAGAAAATAGTGAAAATAGTGAAAATAGAGAAAATAGAGAAAATAGAGAAAATAGAGAAAATAGAGTGCGAGCGGAAAGACCATGCGTGAACGGTGTGCAGGCGTATACAGGAGTGGAAGTGTAGGTTGCGCTCCCCACCAGTTCCAGTGTGGAGCGGGAGGAGTGGGGGGGGGGCCAAGCGAAGTGGTATGCCGGACCGTTGGGCGGGTGAAACAGGTATACAGGAAAAACGAGCTCTATGCAGGCCATCGTTTCTCATGTACAGGACCGCCCCCATTCATACACAGGCCGGACCCTTGGCATAAATTCCCTCCTCATGGCCAGCTCCTGAGGCTTTATCTGCAGAAGGCCTCATCTCTCCAGCGGTGCAGGCCGGTTCGCGCACCGTCGGGGCTGTGTGGACTTTCTCAGATCGCTTCCTGCAGTCGGGTCATAGATAAATAGCATGCGCGGCATGCCCTTGTGCAGTTTCCTTGGCACACTATTCTTCTTGGCATTTGCCTACTCTCTGGGTATATCTAACCCCCCTGTTTTCTGTGTTTCTCTTTTTACCTCTTTTACTTAACAAAGCGTTTTATTCCACTGCCCACTCCCCACTTTGGCCCGTCGCTTTTTTCCCTCCCGCCCCTACATTCTGCTGCTGCCTCTTCCCCCCCTTTTCCTCCAGATCCGGCCCCTAGATCTGCCTTTTCAGCACCTTCAGAATGACCATGAACTATAACTTACACCCCGTTTCGTATTTGAACGCTACCACCGACAAAAACGTCGAGGGTGAAATTGGCTTTGACTTGGACGTACTTTCTGATGTGGTTTCCAATTCCCCTGCACAGTCCTCCAACGGCTCGCCACTGGCGTCGTTTTCCTCCCAGTCTTCGGCAAACTCGCCTCTCCAGAGCACTCTGGTCATGAAGACTTTCCACGCTGACCAATACTTGGACCACCAGAACCCCCGCTTCGCCAACCCTTCCTATGTGCCTGCTGCTGTAAAAACTGAGCCTTCAAACTATGGTCCTGAACCCGCCAACGTGTTGGGCCAGCCTTCCAATATCCCTGACCAACCAACCTCCAATAACCACGGGCAATCCAATATTCTCGGCAAACCCACTTCTCAGCCTGATGCTTCTAAGAAGCCCCGCAAGACGTACCAGAAGGTGCGGGATGCCGACTTGAAGGGTCCGTTTATCTGCAAATGGGGAAGTTGCTCCATGATCTTCGAGGAGGCCGAACGCTTATATGACCACTTGTGCTACGACCATGTGGGTCGCAAATCCTCCAAGAACTTGTCCTTGACATGCTGCTGGGACAACTGTGGTGTTCAGACCATCAAACGGGACCACATCACCTCTCACTTGCGTGTGCACGTGCCCTTGAAACCTTTCCTGTGCACGCTCTGCCCCAAGAGCTTCAAGAGACCCCAGGACTTAAAGAAACACTCCAGAGTGCACGAGGAATTGCACCAGCGCAGCCTAAAGAAGACCCAGAAAAAGCTCGAAAAAGAGGGCTTCTTGAGGCAAGAAATTCTTGACGCAGATAATAGAAAGAGACCCAACGACAGTGTCTTGCCTCAGTACAACATGCCAGTCATTAACGGCATCCTCAATGACTTTAACTTCTACGGCTTCAACGACGGGAACAAAAAGGCCCGCGTCGAGCCCATGTACAACATGGACATGTACAACCGGCTCAATACCTTCGAGGACCCCAATGTTAACGGCCAGCACCTCAACCTGGCGCCCTTCAACTACCTGCAGAACCAGAACTTGGCACAACTGCAGGCCCTCGGTCTGCACCAGGGCTATATGGCCGCCATGAGTCAAACCAACCTCTACGAAGCAGAAAAGTTTTTCAACAACTTGTCTTCTTCCATATACATGCAATACCAGAACTTGGGTGCACCTCAGGGCTCGCAGGCCCCACAACTACAGGCAGCCAACCAGCAGCCATACTACCCTCCACTCTCGCAGTTCCAGCCTAAGGCCAACCACGTGAGTGAAATTTTCGTCAATAACCACCATTCCGGCCCTGCTCACATGTACCCCCAGATTAAGAAGGAGTATGGTGATGTTTACCAAAACAACAACATTCCTGTTTCGGTAGATTATGGTGGAGTGAGCAATACGCAAAGATCTGGCAAACCTGGCCAGCGCGCAGAACAAAAGTCGGAACAAGACTCTGAAAGCGATAGTGAAGCAGGCGCCAACGACGCTGACAGCATCAACAGCGAGGACACTCTAGACGCATTCAAGAACCTCTCGTTGCAGGACAAGCCGTTTGATGCCGAAGCAGTGCAGAAACACCACGAGTTGATTGAGATGGTTCATGACTATATCATCTCCGAGTTGAAGAGACTTGCGGAGAAGCAAACGGCGGAGAAGAAGAATGAGGCCAAGCCTACCGAAAAGAACCAGGCGCCATTATACCCCACGATTTCTGCATTTTAAGTTGGCCTTCTGGTCTGGCATTAAGCACATGAAACTCGGACGTCTTCTACCCCTTTCAGTTCCCACCCGCCGCTGGTTTGCATGGATGTATTTTTTTTACTTGTTTAATAATGATATATGCTAGAAAATGAAATAAATGAATGGATATATGCAAGGAGGTCCTCACTAGTATTACATAATGCAACTAGCACTATATAATGCAACTAGCACTATATAATGCAACTAGCACTATATAATGCAACTAGCACTTCACAATGCAACTAGCACTTCACAATGCAACTAGCACTTCACAATGCAACTAGTACTACATAATGTAACTAGTACTACAAAATGTAACTACCACTACAGAATGCAACTACCACTACAGAATGCAACTACCACTACATAATGCAACTAGACCTATATCACCAGATTGTCTATTACAGGTCTCAGAGATACCATAGACATCTGCCTAAAGATCTCCTCTCTAATCTACTAGACTATAATTAATTACACTTGATATTACTGGATTATTAACTGTACTACAATCTACTTTTTATGTAGGAAATATCTTATCTATAGGGTTCCAGATCTACCCAAGTAAATCTCTACAACTACTGTTATTGACCATCATATTTACTATCATATTTACTATCATACTCACTATCACTATCATTACTCACTATCATACTCACTATCTATATCCACAGACCTGATGTATACTAGACCTAATAACTTCCATATCCCCATTTATCTGCATAGTTGTAGTAAACCTGAATCTATACCTTTTGGTAACTATCAGACTGTACTATTTCAAAACATGCTATTTTCTACATCTATATCTACCGGTGTAAAATACTACTGCTGGTATGTACCAGACTCTAATCTTCAGTACTGTCTAATAGACCTCTGATAGTTTTTAATCACACTGTCAACTCCACATATGTAGCCATTTAACCTTTGGCTTGTATAGGTGAAATTAGATCTAGTAGTAGATTCTTTTAGTCCATCTGAAACATATAACCAGAATAAAACCTCTTTTTAGGTTTGATCAGTATAAACGTCTTTTTTAGTTTGATTGTCAGACCCACCATAGGTAGGGATCTGCCTATGGGGATATTATGAAACCTCTCTGCCTGATACAATGGCTATTGTTACTCAGCCTTCTACTCAACCGCCTATTTCGCCTCATTGTACGGAGTAATAGGATAAACAGCGGTTAGTACAACAATGATCGCTAAGGAGTTGTTCCGCAGCAATCTCTACTCTTGAAAAGTTATATAAGTAACTCAGATTCCTCACTTGAGGAATCATCAACGAATAAAGATAACTTAGTACTTAAGGCTATAACAAGAATCTAACATTGATCAGTATAAACGTCTTTTTTAGTTCAATCAATATAAACGTCTTTTTTAGTTTAATCAGTATAAACGTCTTTTTTATTTTAATCAGTATGAACGTCTTTTTTAGTTGACCTGTTTTTGTCAAGGTAAATCGTATAGTGTTGCATGCAAATCAGAGATTCAGTTTTCCTCTTACTGGTGGCTGAAAGGTTTTCACTCGAATCACACTTCATATAGAACTTTGGTCTTGTAAGGTACAACCTACATAACCCTGTTTAATGATATATACTAAAACATAAGTTGGAAGTAGATGGGTGCAAATTGCAGTCGCGCACTCCACCAAACCAGTTTCCCACCTCGCGCCAACCACAGAGGATAGATATAGTACAGTAAAAGTATAAAACTGATAAACATGAACTAATATACATGAACTAATAAAAATCCCCCATTGTATTGACTAGTATATAATGGAATAGTATTCAAGTATAAAGTATGAATTTACCATAACTTCAGACCAGGAGTCCAAGGTGGTCGACAATGAGTGATATAGTACTATTCAATAAGAAACATGAATACACACTTAAATACACTACACTACTGTTCGAGAACCAAAAGAGGAGAAAAAAGTTAATTTGAATGCAATTGATAAAGATATTATGGATGATACTTAAACCATCTTGATGTACTTGAGAGAAGTATTTGGCAATCTGCTATGATATCGCAACACTTGTGTTTGTGTTAGGGTTTGTGTTAGGGTTAGGGTTCGTATGGTTGTTTTCTTGCTAACTTGATATTCCTCATTTCTTCAAGGACGCTTTGGACGCCTTTGTTCCATATTGTGATTTCATTATTGTTCGCTAGTCCGAGGATGCTGCATATTCCGAGTCCCATGGCTTTGACATCACTGATGTCACGGAGATTACCAAGCATATTGTCAAGTTGCCCAAGAAAAACACCCAAAAGCCTAAAACAGTTGCTTTCTCTCAGGGTACTAAGCCTACTCTCCAATACTCTTAACAGGCTTAGTTAATCTGTCTAATGGCAAGAGGCTAATGTACACAAAAAAACCCCTTTTTAAGTTTTGGATTGGTCTCCGAAGTAAATAAACCACTTACTTCCCTTTTAATCATTACAGGAGCCAAATCTCCTATGTAAGACCCTTCCATAGTTACCCAACATAGTGAAATTACTAGGCATTGGAAGAATCTCATTTTCCTAGCTGATTATATTGTATCATAGATGTTCTGTTAGATCCACTATAGGTAGTAGCCTATCTATTGAGGTATTTTGAGCCTAAACTGTCTTATCTTAACAATGGCCACTTCAAGACGCTGCGGCACAAGATCGTACGATGTTGGGACGGCATTCATGGCTATTGTTCTCGGGCTAAGCCTCGCACGCCCTCTCCTCTAAGAGTATTTAAGTACCTCAGATTCCGCTGAGGGAGGAATTATTGGTGAATAAACATAGTAACCGGAGTACCTGACGTGACCGGAGTATAATATATTTTATTGTCTACTACTACACTACTACACTTACAGGCTAATAACTACTACACTTACAGGCTAATAACTACTACACGTATATTATAGAGACTAGGAGATCTACAGTAGATAACGACACCGTGGAGTAGTTTTTTTTGGTGGAGTAGAAGAGATATTTATATTATAAGCTTTAGACCAGACCAAAGATTTTATGGAAAGAGAACACTAGACAGACTCACTCTCATACTATGAACCGTGCACTATCAATACTACTTAATAATACTTTTCTACAACACTTTATATGCGGGAAGGAAGTTGATATTACCTTGATTCATACAATGTGACTATGTGACTATGTGACTATGTGACTATAGGGGCTAAACTGCCATTATACTAAAATAATACACTACAATAATACACTACAATAATACACTACAATAATACACTACAATAATACACTACAATAATACACTAAAATAATACACTACAATAATACACTACAAAAATACACTATATGAATCACTATATGAATACACTACATGAATATACTTAAATTGCTAGATCCACTATTGGCACTACGTATAGGGGTATTTTGAAGCTTACAATACCTGATCCTAACAAGGGTCATTGCAAACGCCGTTTCAAAATATCTGGTCATCAATGTACGAAGTACTAAAATGCCCTTTTCGAATATGCCAGAACAATCATCACCATTGTTCTGGTGGGGAGTCTTTTGAATGCCACGTTTCTCTCATAGTTAGATAAGCCGCACCTCTCCGGTTCCCCTCTTGAAAAACCATCAACGAATACAATTTTAGGTTAACAAATGTTATTAAAGAACATAACAACAATAATAAACTTTATTACTATATAGAAGAGGTACCAAGAATAGGTACCATGGGAGTTACCAGAGCAAGAGTTGACAGAGTTCTGGACACGTTCTTTTTTTTTTTTTTTTGGCAATTGTTAGCCTAGAGATGTTTACAATGGTTCTAATACCCCTTTTTGGATATCCGATAGACTGCATTTAAGTCAGGGGTCAATTCATGCTTGAGATCTGCAATGATCGACAGATAACTGAAACACCTATTGTATAAAGACGCAGTAGGAGCTTTCAAACACTCAATAGACGTACCTATCATGTCATACCAAAAATATCATTATCCAAATGTAGTAATATTGTTCTAGTGTTGATGGCACATAATGGGTATTGTTGAAGGATTGAGATTAATGGGTAACTGCGAAGTACAGTGTTTTTCAAAACTATTCAAAGCAGCGCGCCAAAATGTTTCGAACCAAAAAGACAGAATTGGTTCAAACCAGCGCGGCAGAACGATTCAAATTACACTAACAAAATTAAACAAACCAATAATTCAAAAAAAAAATGTTTCGTACACCCCTAAAAAGTTGTTGTATACAGGATAACAAGGAAATCCAGTTCATCTCCGTCCGTTTTTTACCCTTGATTGGTTGTTGACCTTTGATTAATACTGCAAGACTTCTGTCCCAAATGTAGTATCATATGAGGCAATCGTCCAGATTTAAGATTTCAGAATATCGAATTCTAATAAAAGTTGGTGTGAAACATTATGCCATTTGGTTTCAAAGACTGTGCGAAGGGGTACGAAACTCTTTGAATTATTGTTTTGTTTGATTTTGCTAGTGTGGTTTCAATCGTTTTGTCGCGCTGGTTTGAATAGTTTTGAAAAACACTGTAATGAGTGGAAGTACATAAAAATTGATAATGTAAAAGGTTTTACATTTGACTTGAAGGTATTTTTATAAAGAAAAATTGATTCCAATAAATTTTAGAATTTATAAGCAGATCATGATACTATACTAAGCCCTAACACTATTCCATTCCATGGTACTACGCACTGTCCTATAGTACTAAGCACTATTCACGGAGATTAAACACAATTCTCGGAGATTAGACACTATCCTACGATACTATGCACTATTCACGGATTTTATACACTATTCTATGGTACTATACACTATCCTATAATACTATACACTATCCTATAATACTATACACTATCCTATAATACTATACACTATCCTATGATACCATACACTATCCTATGATAACATATGTTAGGTCCGCTATAGGCAGGGCACTACCCATAAAGACATTATAAAGCCTACTCTGTCCTATCCTAATAATAGCCATTCCATAACGCCATCTCCTCAGTCACTATGGTACAAAGCACCAGGGTTGAATGTAATAAACCCGAAGTACCACGATGGAATGTGAACAAATTTCCCGCAAGCATCTATCAACAACTAGCTGAATATGCCAACTCCTCCGCCCACTACTTAAGTAGCTCGATTCTCTCATTTAGAGGAATCAACAACTTACCAAATTAACTTAGAACATGAATATTTCAAAAGAATCTAACAATAAACTATCCTATGATACTATTTCCTCACTGCTATGATATTATGCTACTATATCAGAATTCCTCAAAAGTATTTTAGAGCAGAACGATACCACGATACTATACACTAGGATGAAATACCATATGCTATGATACTCTTAACTCTATAATACTAGGATATTATTGCACTATACCTACTACATCAGGCACACCATACACTACACCATACACTACACCATACACTACACCATACACTACACCATACACTACACCAGATACTACACCAGGTACTATACCATACACTATACCATACACTATACCATACACTACACCATACACTATACCAGATACTACACCAGGTACTACACCAGGTACTATACCATAAATCATACCAAGAACGTGTACCAGGATATGACACCTAACACTAGGGAGGAGCTCTATGATGCTATACTATGATACTATACTATGATACTATACCAGATACTTTACTATAATACTATACCATACACTATACCAGATACTATACCATACACTATACCAGGTACTACACCAGATACTATACCAGATACTATGATCTGATGAGGCTATAGTAGGATGTAATACCATGATACTCCTATACTGAACTTGATAGCCTTCCTCTTCAGTCTGCTATGCGTAGTCTGTATAGTCGACTACTCTACTGATTCTGTTAGATCCACCATAGGTAGTGCTCTAGCTATTATTTGAGGTATTTCAAGTCTAGCCTGTCTATTTCTAACAATGGCTATTCCAATGTGCCACTCTTCTACCATAATTGTACGAGGTACCAGGATGAATGTGATGAATTTGAGGTACCAAGATGGAATGTGGAGAGTTTTTCCCATTTACATCTAGCAACACCCGTTGACTAGGCGACACCGTTGTCAAATACTTAATTAGCCTAGATTCCTCCTTCTGCGGAATCATCAACCCCCCAAAAAATATACTAAACAGAGTACCTGACGTAACAACAAGAATCCAACAGATTCCATACTTTTGAAATACTAGAGGAACTGGAACTGATCGACTGGGTCTCACTATGGTAAGACACTGTATGGTGTACCAATGCAATGGATTATAGAGTCGTTATTGGTATTACTCCGAGATAGTGACTGCTACTCCACATACTCCATACGTCTATATCAATTATTATATACCAGTTATTCTACACAATAAATCTATATAATAAGTCTATATAATAAGTCTATATACAAGTCTTTATGACTCCCATGAGCCTTCTATCTATAATTAATGTTTCATGACGCTAGAAAATCCGCGAGATGACTCCAGATCCTACGACTTCAAGGCCATTGTAGAGCACGAGATTCTGGCCTGGAGCCATGGCTCGCTGCTTTTCCTTGAGATGGATAGTCATGTCTCCATCTTCGTCCATAATGATTTTCTCAACGGGAATTGGCTCTTGGAGTGACCGGTACTGGATAAAGAGGTCCAACATCAGGTTCAAATCGGTATTCTTAAGAAATGTCCATTCCATAGCCACCACATTTTGGTGGAACAACGACGGGTGGTCTCGGCCACGCACAATCACCAATTCATTGGTCAAAATCCTCTTCTCCGCCACAAACCAGATCCCCTTATAGTTGGGGTCACCCTGCGGCATGGAAACACCCAGTTTCTGGCCAATGGTAGCGTGCCAGAGACCCTGGTGCTGGCCCCATACTTTACCATCATGTGTAACGATGTTTCCCGGGTTTGGAGGAATATATTCATCCAAAAAATGGCGGAATTTGGTATGGTCAGGATTCACAAAACAAAGACCCGTTGAATCGGGTTTGGACGCAGTGTGGAGCCCAAAAAAATTGGCCATTTCTCGCACATGTGGCTTAGTATAGTGGCCCAAAGGCATAAGCACATTGGAAAGTACCGAGGGCGGAATACTGGCCAAGTAGTACGATTGGTCCTTATTGGCATCGTAGGCCTTGACTAACCCAGGTGCTTCGGGATGTTTATAGTGCACTCTGCAGTAATGGCCGGTCACAAGCCACCATTTCTTCCGCAGCCCACAAGTCCTGGATAAATGCTCCACCATCTTGCCGAACTTGATGTATTTGTTGCAACCCAAATCGGGGTTGGGAGTCAAGCCTCGCTCGTACATGTCTATCATGGGCATGAACACCTCGCTCCAATACTCCTTCTCGAAGTTGACCCTTTCACAGGGGATCTTCAAGTGTTTACACACTTTTTGAACGTCGTTCCACTCTCCCTCCGTACACTTTGCAGTCTGCAGCCAGTTGGCCATATATATGCCTCTCACATTCTTATACTTGGAAGCATACATGGCTGCGGCCACGGACGAGTCAACGCCTGAACTCATGGCCACTATAATCTCATCGTTAGCTTGGGGAATGGCCTGCGGGTAAGCAAACGGTTCGGGTATAAATGCGTGCTTATTGAGTCTCTGTACCGGCACATAAGGCAGGTAATGACGCCTAGCCAAACGTCGTAGAAACATAGGAACCATATTGGGTGGTCCAAGTCTCTGTGCAATGGATAAATAACTGTCTATCTCTCTTTCTGACTTTCTGAATATCTCTCTTTCTGACTTTTTTTATATCTCTCTTTCTACCTTTCTGTCTATCCTTCTTAGTTTCCCTAGCTATACTCTCTGATATCTTGTCTTGGTTCTCTAAGTGTAGTCCACCAGTCTAGTTTGTTTCTTTTTTTGTCCCGTTTTCTGGCTGTTTCTGGAATTGAATTGACTTTGCGTGGCCTTGTGGACTGTATATAGCGGTGTATAATCTTCTTTGTGTGTATGTGGTGTTTGTCTGCCTTGGCTTTGTTCGTCTAGATCATTGTTTGGTCTTGTTCTTGACCACCTGATCGATGCGCAGTCGCCTTATTTGCAGGACATTGCAACCATTATTAATATCAATGTCTCGATGCATCATACGAAACAGGACATTCCTGTGGAGTTATGTATTGTGATTGGCCAGGTATCTATATATATGTATGCACCATACTAATTATTTATTTTAAATCCGCTGGTACTTCTTGGTATTGATGGTATTGATGGTACTTGGGTCCCTAATTTAAGGTACGGCATATAACGCTACAATAGAAGTACGAGTATCATAAAAAAACAAATAAAGCAAAATTCTGTAGTTAAAGAATCCTATATGAATATTATAAAATTTTTGTAAATTGTTATTATAAAATGTTATTGTAAGTGTTATTATAAAATGTTATTGTAAGTGATATTATAAAATGTTATTGTAAGTGATATTATAAAATGTTATTGTAAGTGATATTATAAAATGTTATTGTAAGTGATATTATAAAATGTTATTGTAAGTGATATTATAAAATGTTATTGTAAGTGATATTATAAAATGTTATTGTAAGTGATATTATAAAATGTTATTGTAAGTGATATTATAAAATGTTATTGTAAGTGATATTATAAAATGTTATTGTAAGTGATATTATAAAATGTTATTGTAAGTGATATTATAAAATGTTATTGTAAGTGATATTATAAAATGTTATTGTAAGTGATATTATAAAATGTTATTGTAAGTGATATTATAAAATGTTATTGTAAGTGATATTATAAAATGTTATTGTAAGTGATATTATAAAATGTTATTGTAAGTGATATTATAAAATGTTATTGTAAGTGATATTATAAAATGTTATTGTAAGTGATATTATAAAATGTTATTGTAAGTGATATTATAAAATGTTATTGTAAGTGATATTATAAAATGTTATTGTAAGTGATATTATAAAATGTTATTGTAAGTGATATTATAAAATGTTATTGTAAATGTTATTGTAAAACGCTGTTATAAAATGCTGTTATAAAATGCTATTGTAAATGATATTGTAAAGTGCTGTTATAAAATGTTATTGTAAATGATATTATAAAATGCTATTATAAAATGCTATTGTAAAATGCTATTGTAAAATATCAAAATTGTATTGTAAATGATTGTCTTTGGCGGGGTAGACTGTAGTTAATTTACATAATGGGTGAATGAAGACTGTACTTAAGACGGGACATGAATTGTCGCAACCTTATTAAATCGCACTCCAGATTGTTTGATTGTCTGGTGTTCTGATTGTCTCAAATGTCTAAATTTTCTTGTGCCGATCTAAAAATATCTAAATTGTGAAAACGTGTTTATTTAATTTTGAATCTCTCTTAATTTATTATCTATTTACAAAAGATCTCTTTATGATATTTTGTGTTTACTGTTTCCATTTCTGGGCCTCACTGTATCAAGTATACTGGTCTAAATTGCTTTACTGCTCTGTATTGCTTTACTGCTCTCTATTGCTTTAATGCTCTCTATTGCTTTAATTCTCTATTGCTCTCTCTATTGCTTTAATTCTCTCTATTGCTTTAATGCTTTGTATTTGCACTAAAATAACTTTGTAGTTGTCTAAACAGATGAACTTTCAGATCTAAATATAAGGTACAGGTGAAGTATCATGGGATGCGTTATGGGTGGCGCACGACCACTTAGCATAGATAATCGAATGTATTACAGTGTTTTTCAAAACTATTCAAACCAGCGCGACAAAATGTTTCGAACCACACTAGCAAAATGATTCAAACCACACTAGCAAAATTAAACAAACCAATAATTTAATAACTTTCGTACACCCCAAACAAGTTATTGTATACAGGATATCAAGGAAGTCCAGTTCCGTCCGTTTTTCACCCTTGATTGGTACTGCAAGACTTCTGTCCCAAATGTAGTATCATATGAGGCAATCGTCCAGATTTAAGATTTCAGAATATCGAATTCTAATAAAAGTTGGTGTGAAACATTATGCCATTTGGTTTCAAAGACTGTGCGAAGGGGTACGAAACTTTTTGTCTTCTTGGTTCGAAACATTTTGTTGCGCTGGTTTGAATCGTTTTGAAAAACACTGTACTCAAAGCTATATGGGGTATAGGTCATGAACCTCTCTGTTCATATTTTTTATCTCTTTTTGTGATACATTTTATTCTGCTCCATAAAATTAACATTTTTGTACCAACAACTTATTCAAAACCATATCTTTTTTTCCTGATGTATCTTTGTTTCTCCAGTGTTAGTAGAAAATTTTATACCAACAATCCTTTAAGGTTCACACCTAATTATAACGTAAATCACGCCCCCAATACAACTTAAAGTAGGCTCCCCAAAATAAAGCTTTAAGTGGAATCCCACCAGATTAAAGTTTGGTTTGACTACACCACTGCTACTACACTACTACTGTTAGATTCTTGTAAGTACGTTTATTACCTAATCAAAACTATATTCGTTGATGATTCCTCAGCAAGAGAAATCGGCCGCCATTAAGTAGTCTGCCCGAAGGTAGCCGAATGGGTGTAGTCACAGTGACCTGAAGGGGTGTAGTAACGGTGAGCCGAAGGGGTGTAGTAACGGTGAACCGAGAAGGGACGTAGTAGCGGTGAACCCAAAGGGGACGTAGTAGCATCGGTTCCCGATTAACTGGGCATATGAGCTCAATCCCAGTATGGTTAGTACTCCTCCGATATTGGATCTAATACCATATGGTTGATCTTTGACTTTGAGCTTATAATATTGTATTCATTGAGGGTCTATTCATTGGGGGCCTCCAGAGTATTGATACACCATCCCCATAGTAACCCCACTATCAATGTGTACCCTTTAGATTATAGAGGGTAGAGTAGAGTATGTAAGAGTAATACATTTATCATGTACATACACTTAAGGTAATGCTTAGGTGCAAGAACGGGCATGTAACAACCATAAGAACTAAGAACTAAGAACTAAACAACTGAAGAGCTAAAGAAATAAGGTACTGTTTCACTGCTAAACTATTAGACTGTGGAGTAATAGACCTTCAGAGTTAGTGGTTTAATGTTGGAGTCTGAGCAGTATTGGGAGTGAGTGTAGGTAGTGTAGTGTTGGAACTGCTAAGGAACTGCTAAGGAACTGCTAAGGAACTGCTAAGGAACTGCTAAGGAACTGCTAAGGAACTGCTAAGGAACTGCTAAGGAACTGTTAAGGAATTGGTATTTTCAATTGATGGTGTAGTGAGTGTATCATGATTCTAAGTCTTTCATCTGCTCGAAACTTAGAGTCTTAGCATTCTCTCTATATTATACCACTGCTATACTACTGTATATACACTTCCTGTTACATTCTTGTTACATTCCTGTTACATTCTTGTTACATTCTTGTTACATTCTTGTTACATTCTTGTTACATTCTTGTTACATTCCTGTTACATTCCTGTTACATTCTTGTTACATACTAGTAGTCAGTTGAAAATATTGACCCTCAGGTGAAAATTGTCCTGATTCTATAGACTAATCTGGCTTTGGTCATGGAACTAGCCAGACTGTAGTATACCCCATGGGTAGTGCATATAGTTGGTTTAAAGTAGAGTACATACTGGAGTACAGTATATATGGCTAAAATCTATAGAATACCCTGTCTTCTTATTTCTGGGTCTACCCTTTCTATCTTAAAAGTTTAAAGTCTTGTTTATCATCTTTTTTGACCGGTTCTAATTGGATTCCTGCATATAGGAATCTGGCCGGTAAAAAAAGCCAACTCTGTAGTGTTTCTATTATTCATACATATCAAATAACCTTAGATTGGGATATAGCATTCATTAATTTGTTCTTGCCTTTATTTTTCTTGGTTCTGGGCCTGTTAACCAACACTCATTTATACCCTTTTATACCAGACTACAAGCTTCTTTAACAGTAACTTAATATACACTTTTCGGCCGCTCTCGCAGCCAGACTTTAAGACATCACGCAGACCAGACTTTAAGACATGGACTTATGCAGACCAGAACTTATAGGCCTTAGGCTCGGCCACACTTACCGGCAAGCTAGCATCCTCGGGTTCCTGTATCGTTTGCGTGGAAGGCCCAGCAGAGTCATCCAAGTTGATCTTGTTGACGTTTTTGTTGATTTCGTTGATGCTGATGGGCGTCAACAAGTCGTCCAAGAGCCCCGTCAACTCAGGGTTTGCGTTGTGTTCCTTGAACCGGTTTATCTTCTCGAAATTGAGCCATCTTTCCACAAGCACCTGCTTTCTTTGTAAGTTCAACAAGTTCTCTGTCTTGACCAAGTCTGCTTCTAGGTGGCTGAGGTACTTGGACTTTGTCTCGAACTTTTCTAATGTCAACTCGATGATCTGGTTGATCAAGTTCTTCTGGTCGAGCACGCTTTGCTCCAAGTTCTTGACGCTATTCTGCTGCACAAGAGCCTTACCTTGGGCCGTCTCAATTAGCTTCTCCACCACTTCCTGCACAATCTGTTCCTTGTTGAGTCCTTCTTTGGCCACCTCCTTCTTCTCCTGCTTAATCAACTTCTGCAAGTACTTGTCCTCAATTGGAAGCTGCAAGAACTTGACCAAACACTCGTCTCTGTTCTTGGAGGCCACGTGCTCACTGATACGGTCCCATTGCCCGTTGTTGTTGACAAACAAAGACTGGGCGTTTTTCTCAGCACTAGCAAACATCTCCACACCCTCCAAGAGCAACAACACTTCCTGCTGCGACCATTCGCTCTGCGATGTCGATTTTTCCAACTTGACAAAGTCAGAGGCCAGGAAGTTCAGTGGGAAAAGGCCTTGCTCGTAGCACTCTTTGCTAATGACCAGGGGGCCAAGACTACCACCAGCCAGCGCCTTGTTTTTCAAGTTGTGGTACCTAACTTCAGAAACGTCGTTGGAGGTCTCGTTGCAGAAGTAGGTTACGGAGGGTGCACTATTGGAGCCCTTGGAATCGTCAAAAATGTTTCGCGTGATCTCCATGTTGATGGGTATAGTAGTATCCTCAGTTTTGACAGCGTCTTTGGGTGTGGGGTCAGCAACATGGCCGTTTTGGGAGGCCTGAGCATTAGAGTCCAGAGCAGGAGCAGAGGCAGAAGAAGAATCCAGGTTCTTGATTGCAAGCCCCTCGGGCACAAAAGGCGCCAAGCCTTTGGGCGTATCTAATGTGATTTGAAAGTGGCCGGTATATTGGGGACCGACCAAGGAGGGCTTTGTTCTAGGATCGATTTGGTAGTTGATCAAGCCCCATTTCTCCAAAAAGCGGTGGACGCGGATAATGGAGGCCACGTCGCCCGCCAAGTTGCGCCGCACGGCGGTCACGGTCAAATATTCAATGGGGTTAATTCTATAAGTATTGATCATAAAGTCTCTCATGTTGCGGTAGGTCTCAGCCGTCTTGTATACAGAGGCAGGCACGTCATCCAGCGACTTGGGGGGAAAGAAGTCGGGGAACAGTTTCTTCTCAATGGCGTGGATGGCGTTCATGTCGAACCATTTGGAGAAGGATGGAATCACCACGTGTCTGGATTGTTCTATCAAGTATGTCTTTGCTTTTTCTTGGAAGTTGGCTCTCAATTGTTCTAGATCCACGGGTTCGGCCTCCTTCTCTTCCTTTTCCACTTTGTCCACTTTGTCTTCCTTGGGCTCCTGCACCACCGGGGCGTCATACAGCAGTGGTTCGGGCTTGCTCTCGCTTTGTGATGGGGTAGACATGGTGGATGTGTATTTAGCGAGTGTTGTTGAGCTTGTTTTTTCGTGCCATTTTGGGTCGTGCACGCCCGCGCGCTCCAAGTGCGTGCAGGCTGTTCCACCAACTACTGGCTAACTGTAGAACCAGCCACTATATCTATCTTTTAGTGCTTAATCTTATAGGGTGCTTGATCTTATAGGGTTCCTACTCCTTATGGAATGCTCTTGAGATTATGTTTAAAGTGTATGTATAAAGTGTACTAATTTATTTAGGTGTCAGTGTCAGTGTCTAGTAGTAATTGGTATCTAGGACATTTAAGCGTCTCTAGTATCTACTATTTTATCTGGTATATACAATATCTTTGTATGTGATGTCTAGTATCTAGTGTATCCTAAATTTGGGTACGTGTGTCCAGTGTATCGATAGATCTAGTATATCTGGTATGTGTAGTCCTATGTTCAGTATACTAAGATATCTACGCGTCTGATATCTAGAGTCTAGTGTCCAGAATCTGGTGTCTAGTATCTGGTGTGTAGAAGCTGGTGACTCTATATCAAGAATTATGCCAATGGCATATCTGGTATTTAATACATCTGGTGTTCAGTATCCAGTATCTAGTATCACGTATATCACTTGTAACTGACAGTGTCTATTGATCTTGGTATATTGAACTTTATTTCAAGTTATCTTGAATCAGGTGTCTAGTATCTAGTATCTAGTATCTAGTATCTTGTACGTATCAGTGTCTAAGACCAGTGGTCCTGTTAGATTCTTGTAAGCACGTTAATTACCTATTCGAAACTATATTCATTGATGATACCTAAGGAATAGGTATCGGCCGCCATTAAGTAGTCAGTAGTCTGCCAGAAGGTAGCCGAAGGGGTGTAGTAACGGTGAGCCGAAGGGGTGTAGTAACGGTGAGCCGAAGGGGTGTAGTAACGGTGAACCGAAAAGGGGCGTAGTAGCATGGGTTCCCGATTAACTGGGCACGTGAGCTTAATCCCTATATGAGTTGTATTTCACCCATCTTGGATCTAACAGGTCCTAGTACATTAAGTAACCCAATTATTTCCATATCTCTAGAATCTTATTAGGCCTGGTTCAGTGGCTTTGGTGTCTCAAGCATACAATAGACCTAGTATACCCAGGTTCATATGGACAGTACATTAAGTATCTAGTACATTAAGTGTCTACCTAGTTTCTGGTTCATCTTCTTCTGGATACTGTAGGTCTAGTGAGATGTAATCAGCTGGATAGATCTAGTTCCAATTCATGAGTTTAGTCTGATAGTGATGGTTTAAGAAGCACCAGTAACTAGTAAGTAACCTAAGACCTTAAATGAGTTATTAAATAGACCCAACCAAACCCAAACACGACTTATTAAGCCTACCTAAGACTAGTTGATACTAGTTACACTGATTCACACTAAGACTCACCCTAACTAAAACTCACCCTAACTAAGACTCACCCTAACTAAGACTCACCCTAACAAAGACTCACCCTAACAAAGACTCACCCTAACAAAGACTTGTTGGAGTTTGCCATTCTTCAGTCCATATTCAGTAAGGGTCATGTCTTTGTTCATTCTTAGATTCTTAGTTGTGCTACTAATCTGTACTAGGAAATCCGTGAAATTCTGGTTACTCGTAATCCTTCACACTTTCTTGCAGCTCCTCTCTGAGCACACATCAAGACTCACTTTATGCTTTCCCAGTGTCTGAATATTCCTAATTCCACCTTCACCAGCATACTCTCTTAGGTTATTAAGGTAATCGTCTAGATTCAGTATTATCCCTCGACATCCGAATTCCTTCCCAAGAGTTTCTTCTGAGTTCCGAAGTCATTTTAGGCTCGATAGTACCACCCTTCACACATGAATAACATGATCCAAATATCAATATCTTGACAGCATATAATACGATCCCTACGAGGAACTTGTAAGACACTCATGATTCTGATATGCATATCTTGAACCCATATCTCATGATAACCTTGTGAATGACCTCATGTCACACACGAGGGGCCTGCTTCAATCCAAGTAAAGGCTTCCTTTAACAAGTCCCACTCTAACTAAGACGAACTAGGACTCACTAATCCAATGAAGATTAATTGAGAGCTATGATGCCAAAAACTGGCTATTCAAATCAGAACTCAAGACCATACCAAGACCCAAGAACTAGTCTCTGAGACTAACACTGGGTGTAGTAACTAGTGATTCCTAAGCATAAAATCAACTAATTTCCAAGTAAAAACTCTTATTATAATACCTCTTCTAGATTTACATTTTAAATGCCATACTTAAATCTACTGACTTGAACGTCGAGGGCATCAAGTCATGATTTGCGGCCAATAGGTGCAAAACACAAGACCCACCAGATGTCAATACTAACTAATACTAACTAATACTAACTAATACTAACTAATACTAACTAATACTAACTAATACTAACTTGTACCAATACTGTTAGACCTACCATAGGTAGTGCTATTACCCATTGAGGTGTTTTAAGCATACGCTGTCTAATCCTAACAATGGCCATTCCATAACGTCACTCCTCTATCATCATTGTAAGAGGTACCAGGATGGAATGTGGAGTCTTTCCGTAAGCACCTAGTAACGGTCCTGCTGTCGACTAGTTAAGTAGTCTGATTCCTCCCTCTGGAGAATCATCGGCGAATGAACATAGTATACCTGTACAACACGAATCTAACTAATACTAACCAATACCAATCAAGATTAACCAATACCAATCAAGACTAAGATTAATAATGACTGGATATGTACATGGTTAAGAAATTCCTGTAGTTAATACCAGTGAGCATATACCTCTGACACTGACACTGTCATTGACACTGACAAACACTCGCGACAAGCGAATTCTTGAAAAACCGCCCCATCACTCACCACACCAAGTATTCTCACCACACCGAGTATTCTCACCACACCAAGTATATTCTCACCACACCAAGTATTCCCACACACACACACACACACACACACACACAATAATGCTTTGGGTTATGATACAGTTAGACTCAGTGATTAGTATAGTATAAAACAGTAGTAAATATTTTGGTCAAATAAATTATGGTAGTATATGTTTTGGTGGTATGTATTTCGGTATGTATTTTGGTGGGGGTAGGACTATTGGTGTACATGGTTCATGATAATATAGCCAGTAGTATGTCTTGTACTGAGGTCCCGTGAGGTCCTGTGAGGTCCAGTATTAGGTAGTGGTGTAATAGACCTGTATTATCTGACATATCTACTTAACTAAAGAGCAATATACTATGCAGTACGGGCACTTGGACAAGAAGAGTCTTTTTATAATTTCTTTTATACCTTTTTTTTAATTTATTTTTTTATTGGATTTTCCCCATATAGCATAGTGAACCTTGAAGAGACGCGTATGCAGCGTGCGGTTTATGGTTTATAAATAATCTAGGGTGCGAACATAGGATGCGAAATTAAGATAAGTGTGTGGAAATGAAGTTGGGTTCGAGATATTTTCTTTACCAAGAAAAAGGGGAAAAAGGTAAAAGATTTACAAAAGGTAAAAGATTTACAAAAGTAAAAAGGTAAAAAGGTAAAAGAGGTAAAAGAGACATGTACAGGATTCTAAGCCATATATACATCCAAGGGCTTTTTTTTCTGATTTAAATCACTCTTGAGGGTCGTTTCCTGGGGGAAAATGCATGATATAAAATGATACGGAGAAAATACCAAGTAAAATACCTGGTAAATACTGATAGGAGGAAAAATACCTGGTATTTACTGATGTACGGGTGTCCGACCTCCATCTGTCAACATAAACCGACCTAGACCTAGATATACTAAATTGTGTATATTCATAGAATTACCAAAATAGGAAATATCTATATTCTAGTATATTCTCTTTTTTTTTATTGTCTTGTATATTATAAGTCGGTTGGTCTATCGGTCTGTCGGTCTATCGGTCTGTTGGTTTCTCGGTTTCTCGGTTTCTCGGTCTGATTGTCTGTCTCGCCCATTCTGATCGGTATCTAGAAGTACTGTTTACTGCGAGTCGCACGCGTCTCAACTACTCTTATTCCAGTATCATGGCCATGGTCGGCACTCGAGCCACGCGAAAAAGAGCGTTGCCTATAGTGGAGGCGCTGAGTTCGGATCTGGAGTCTGTTTCCAGCGATACTGATTACGAGCCTCAAAACGAGCTTCAGAATGACCCGGAGAGTGACCCTGAAAATGAGCCCTATGAACCCTCAGGTAGACCCACCAAAACACCTAGACCTAATCCCAAACCACGTGGGCCCAACAAAACCACCAAACAAAACCAGAACCAAAATCAGAACCAAAACCAAGATTCTAATGAAGTTCCCCTCTTCAAGGCTCTCTCCTCGAAAGACGCAGCTACTGCAGATCTCGCACTACAATGGGTGGATTCCTACTTGGAAGACCTCTCCCACAACACATGCAATGCCATGACAGGGTTGTTCAACTTTATCCTTAAATGCTGTGGATGCAATACACTCACCCAAAATCACGATATGCTCAATGACGATTCGGCTTCTTCGACTGTCACTGAGGTGGCCCTTATGTTCAAGAGACAGAAGTACCATGAGTACCCGTTTATCTCCAACAACAAGGAAATCAAGTTTTTCCGGCACAATGTGGTGGAGTTTTTTGAAAACATTGTTCGGATGGGCCATGAAAATGGCGCTTTGTATAAGTCTGAATCCTCTGACTCGTCGTTGGCGTCCCCCATGATGACTTCTCTTTTGGCCTGGTTGATTGCCCTTTCCGCCTGCAACGTCAGACCGTTCCGGTACGTTTCTAGTACGATTCTTCTTAGTATTCAGTCGGTGCTCTGTGATTTGGTGGCCAGAGCCTCTATCTCCTTGGAGAAGCAGAAACGGCTGCTTGATACGGTCCGGAACAAGCAAAGCCGCAAACGGGCCCATGAAAAACAAATCGACATGATTAACAAAACCATCAGCACCTTTGCCACGCAAAAGGATACGCTCATGGAGTACATCTCCGATATCTTCCTGTCGATGTTTATCAACAGGTACCGAGACGTGGATGTGGGCATTCGCCAAGAATGTGCCAAGTACTTGGCAGATTGGATGACCATCTACGGCGAGGTGTTCTTGCAGCCAGAGTATTTGCGGTATCTCGGGTGGCTTCTCTCCGACCCTTCTGATCATGTGAAGGAGGAAGTCATCAAGCTGCTCCACAAGCTCTACAAAACAACCACGCTGCGAAAGGATACCATGGGCTCTGGGTTCCGGCAATTCACCGAACGCTTCAAGAAACAGCTTATCAATATGGTGTGGGTTGAAAATCACACCAATATCAAAACCCACTTGTTTGGGGTGTACCAGGAGTTGTTCAAGCTTGGGTTCTTGGATACTGACGATTGCAATGAGATCTGCCTGTTTGCGTTTTATTTGGTGGAGTCTGCTTTGGTATCGGGCCCCAGCCCCAAGTCAAAACTAGAACTCTGCAAGTTCATTGTGGCCATTTGTCTGCGCAGAAGCCAGCAAGAAATGGAGCGGTTTTCGCTGTTTCTCTCTTCGCACGAATGCTCGTTGTTCGATGAAGGACCTGGAAACTTGAGTGTTTCGAAATGCCTTGATTTCAAGGTCTTGGCGGAGCTTCTAGACTCATCCTACTCTCATTACATGGATGAGAAACGAGCTCTGGTGATGGATACGGAATCCGAAGTTCCGTTCCAATTCATGGTCAACCGACTTTTCTCAACCATCTACACTTTCCAAGCGTATCAGAATACGTGGGAGTCGCTTATCCAGTACACGTTATGTGACTTGTCATCGGTGGAGTTCAAGCCCAAAGACTCACTGGAGCCACAATCGGGTTTGATCGAAGAGGAGCTCAAGGGCCGTTTGGAGTTCCTGCTGCTGAGCCTTAAATACGTGGCTTTGAGCATGATCTCCGGGGCCATTTTGAGTATACTTACCATGGATAAGAAGGGTGCAGAACAGGCGGACGACTTCAACTATGCGTTGCCCAAGCTCGTCACGTACTTCTCCCTGTTGGAGGAGTATCTGAGCAGTAATCCAAGGGTATATGCTGTTTTTATGACGCTTTGGAACGCCGTTCTCATCACCATCCCGGGCCACATTGCCAAGCTCTACAATAGTGTGTCCAGCATCAACGACTACAATTTTGTGCATGAAAAGGTGTTGCGGTACTATGCAGATATGGATTCTGGGAACAAGGAGCTCAACGAGACCTTTGATGTTTATCTCCAGACGCTTCTCCTGGGCTTTGACGGAGACCACTCGGGAAATACCCATGCTATACGGGACGATAAGATCTTGACCCCGCAAATCAGCATGAAGATCGAAGACTTGATATTGTCGCTTGTCTCTGAGGCAACTGACGACTTGCTTCTGTCAGAGCCTATAGAGGATACCAACGATAGTGAGGAAAACAACATGTTGGCAAGTGACCAGAAAATTGTGCTTAATCGGCTTCTCAACGTCAAGCTGCCGCTCCAGAAACTCAACCATATTGCTGGCTTCACCAGTATCCACCGCTTTGTCTCAGAGCCGATCTTGGGCTCGTCCAAGATTCTCTTGGAGGTGTTGGTGGTCAAGTTGTTCTCCAAAGCAAATTTCTCCACCTTGGTGCAGGTATGGCCAACATCTCTCTCGGTGGTCATGGAACATGTGGCCGAGTCTTGGATTGCGGTGTTTGATTTCCTCCTGGTCACTCTATCCCGCAAACTAGAAGACCTTTCTTTTGCCAGCAACGATAGCTCGTCCATTGACGTGTCCTTGTTTTTGGGTGACTATGCAGATGTTGCTAGCTATGGCAGTGGCTTGTGTGTCCAGATGTGTGAACTGGTGAAGGAACTCAATGAGATCACCACGGACTCCAATCCCCGAATGAGACTAATGTTAAAGAAACTCGTGGAGTTAAAGCTGAAGGTGTCTACGGTGCTTATTGATATGTTGACTTCATTGAGGGTCTTCTATACCAAGTTTTCTGCGGGCAATTCCTTTAAGAACTTCCATGAGTTGTTTGCCGAGTCGGTCTTGAAAGACTATGTTTCGGGTCCTATCCATGCAGACTTGAAGAGGGCCTTATTGGACGTCTACTTCATCGAGGAAGCCAGACTAGCCCATAAACGTGGGAAGACACTTGAAAGAGGGTCTGGCGAAGATGTCAACTACGATGACTTTGTGTTTGAGACGGAAGAAAATGCCTCTCTGGACACGTGGGACTCGGAAAAGGAGTTATGCATATATACCGTGAAATTGTTTTCGTTCCAGCGGACGGGGGCCTTGGGTGATGAAGTCACGAGCCGCTTGGACTTGAACAAGAAATGCCTTGGGCTGGTGTACCTGGAAATCGTCCGCCAAAACATCAACCGTGACTCCAGTGACTAACAATGTTAGTGACTCCAAAGATTGATAATCTAATCGGATGGTCAGACCCGCGAATTCAAGGAATCAGTGGATCTCATTGCAAGATGTGAGCCTATCAAGGGCAGGAGAATGGAGTTGGGGTAATCACTGTCGGCCAAAGAAGAGCCCCTGCGGTTTCTACCTCGGGCTTCGTTGAGCCGGAGAGGAGAGGCGTTTTCCGGAAGCGAATACTCGGCATCCGAAGAATCCGTGCTGTGGACGTTGAAGATATCGGGTCTTCTGGAAGCAGTGGGGAAGTATGAGTTTCTCTCTGTGGGTTGGGGAGACCTGTTCTGCGGAGTAGCAGACATTTTCACCGGGTTGGAGCTACCGTTGCGCTTCAATGTGGAGAGGCTGTTGCGATGCCCCGACTTGAGTCTGTGGTGGAACTGGGATCTTAAGGAAGCATTTTCATTGGCGGGACTCATGCTTCTGGTCTTCATGATCTTGGTGTTAAGCGACGTCAAGTCGATCTTGAGGTTGTTAATGTTCAGATTGACAGAGTCGCTGCGCAGGCTGGCGAGCTCTCGTTTGTAGACCTTCTTCAACTCAATCAAATTTTTGCGGATATAGTAGGCTGAATCCTGGCGATACACCCTTATAAGGCCCGAAGAGTCGCAGGTGACGATGATGTGTCCATTGTCAAGCTGCTTTTCTTCATCGTAATGTGAATGGGGTGAATCGGAGATATCTGCTCCTCTCTTGACAAGATCAAAGATGACATCGTCGGAGAACTTGAGCAATTTCTTGGTGCTTTGCGGAGCAAAAAGGGCAATGTTCACCCGTGAATGGTGGGCGTGGAATGCAGCATAGCTCGAATTATCGTTGGCAATGTAATTCTGATCATTGGAGTTCTCCAAAAATTTCTGCACAGGGATCTTTTTCCACAACTTATTATCGTGTAAGATCCGGGATAAACTCTTGTGTTTTTCAGAAAGCTGGCTCTTCAGCTCCCTCAAGATCTCCTTCATTGCACTCCGTAATTTATTATTGATGATGGAGTTGTTGTTGCTCCACACATAGCACCAATGGTCCTCCGACCCACAGATCACCAACAGCTGGTCTTCGCTGATCGAGGCTTTCATGGATGAACTCTTGCTGGAGCTACCCTTGAAGCGTGTCACAAGTCTGCCTCGACTAATATCAATGAGACTGATCTGGTTGTCGGTGGTTGACATGAGCATACTAAGACCTTCGAAATCACCAGATGTGGGGCCTAGGCCTGGATTTTTGTAGATCTGGATGCCGGTGATCTTGCGGTCACGTGCGCCCCGTCGGGTCTTGCCCTTGATGTTGTAGCTGGTTTTGATATGGCAGCCCTGGGTCTCCACAGCCATGAGCGTTCCATTGAAGCCTCCGAGAATGCATGTTTCGGCAGTGGGAGTAAACGTCATGGTCGTGGCCAAGAAGTCGTCGCCCAAGTGGTTGCTGTAGGCTACACACGATTCCATTATGGACCACAAGCGGATCTGGTTATCGAGGGCAGTGCTCATGAAGAAGCGGTCGTCGTTGGGGTGGAACCGCACCGCAGTAACAAAGTCCTCGTGTGTGAAGGTCTCGAGACACCGTGGTCGGTCGATGTTCCAGAGCTTGACCGTCTTGTCCATACTTCCAGACACCAAGAAGTTGTTCTTGCTCCAGTCTAGACACAATATGGACTTGGTGTGGCCTTCAAAGACCCGCACGGGTTCCTGGAGAAACACCGGGGCACTAAGCGAGCTCTTCAGCTTGCGAGACCCATGGGCTTCGTTCTGTGCTGTCTCGTAATTCTTGTACTTGAGTCTGCTCAAAGGAGACGAGATCACCTGCCACACGGTAATCCTAGAGTCACGGCCAGCAACGGCCAAGTACTTTCCGTCTCTGGAGAACTCCATGATGAGAATCTCCTGAGATTGTGCACCTGGAGTCAGATCATCGTGGTCAGAGCCAGGCTCGGAATCCTCGGTATATGCTGGAGAGCACCGCAACTCTTGGCAGAGGAACAACTGGTTCAAGGCCTTGGGGCTCTTATTGGACTTGCGGCTGACCCGGGTATATTTGGGGGAATTTAGGGCATCTGCCGGAAGGTCCTCGAAAAAACTGTGCAAGTCTCTACCTTCATCCACTTCCAACATGGCAAACGACGAGCTATAGTCTCCATGGTCTGGTTCATCCAGCATGATATCATCTAGATCGTACTCGGGGCCAGAATCGTCTTCAAAGGAACTAGACATTCTATTCAGACGCCTGAGTTTTTCAGTTTTCTTTTGATTTGGACGCCTTTCATGCCTATCGAGTTTATCGTGATTTTCATGCTTTTCATGTTTTTCATGTTTATCTTTCGTTTCGTGTTTATCTTTCGTTTCGTGATTATCGTGCTTATCGTGCTTATCGTGCTTATTGTGCTTTTCATGGGGATGGTTGATGGTGGATTCGTCTAATACCGACAGAATGCTAGTATCATGGATGGGCAGCGTTTCCAAAGGAAAAGTATGCACAATGCTGGAGTCCAAGGTCCGATCTAGACTCCGGGTGTCCAGACCAGGGGTATCCAGACTGCGGGTATCCAGGTTGCGGCAGGTATCGGCAGTCTTCAAACTAGTGGCACTGGAGGCCGGGCTGCGGGGGCTTCTGCGTAGAAAGCTAAGAAACTTTGATCTCGGTTTCTTGGCAAGGTCATTGTTGGACATTTTCCATTCAGATTTTGACAATGGCCGCTACAAGAATGGTGATAGCTGGAATGCGAGGCTTAGGGAAGGGAGATTATAGGGTTGGGGAGATGTACGTGGAGATATACGTGGATATAAACACGTGCGGAATGTTAGATGGGGTTTTGGGAAACGTCAAAGTTAATTTGGGCAATAGTCAAAAATGGGGCACGAGGCCAATTGGTGTTGGGCCAGTTTTATACTTTGCGTGAGGTCCGCTGATCGGTGACAATGGTTGCTCGGGAATGAGAAGGAAAGGCACACTAATCTTGCCGGATCGCGCGTGCGGCCTTTTGGTGTGGCGATCATCCGATCCACCCACTTACTTGCCCTAGCGATCCTATACCAGCCTTGGCTGGATCCGGGTATATGTTCCACCAGAACACAAAAAAAAAATATGGGAGTTGAAAGTGGGCATTACTGGGAGAATAGGGTTGAAATCGGCGATTATTGCTTTGAATTTTGGGGATTTCTACAAATCTGATTTTTGCCATATCTTTTAGTTTTTGTCACTTCCTGTCTTTTCTATGAATATTTAGGTATTTTTTTTTTTTGGGTGTTGTTTGGGTTATAAGCAAGTGAGTGAGTGAGACTAGGAAGTGAAGTGAGAGTGAGTGAAATGAGAGTGAGTGAGACTAGATGATATGAGAGTGAGGTAAGATAAGGTAAGGGTAGCAGATGGTTATAGAGGGGAGGGGAAGGGAAGGGTGTAAAGTAGTAGAGTAGAGTAGAGTAGAATAGAGGGGAAGGGTGGAGAAATTAAACGAAGTTGAAAGAAGTTGAAAGAAGTTGCATGAGGGGAATAGTAGAGAAGGTGGTAGAGAAGGTGGTAGAGAAGGTGGTAGAGAAGAAAGAACGTAGAGAAGAAAGAAGATGGTGAGGTGATGATGATGAGAGGCTAAGAAGGTGTGATCAGAAGGGAAATGATGGAATGAGTGGTATGACTCAGTTGCAGTGATGTAGGTTATTGGAGATGAAAGCATGTGAACGAGAAGTAGAGTAGGATACAGATTTTTAGTAAGCTCTAGAGGTTCAGTATCAGAAGATAAAATCTAGTGTTGGTGTCTGTTACTATTTAGTGTCTGCTAATGTCTAGTGATAGTGGCTGTTAATGTCTGGTGTAAGTGTAGTCTAGGACTAGTGGCTTGATGGTAGTGGTAGAGATACAGTTATGTTGACTTACAAATCGTGGGTTCTAGAACATAGTCTTGGTAACACTTTCCTCGAGGATGAGTCTACTATCCATACTCTGATCCACGACTATATACTCTGATCCATAACTAGTATACTTTATTGATCCACCATGAGTATAATGTACTGACCCACTACTCTAATCCCACATATTCTAATCCCACATACTCTTGTAGACTCTTATTGATATCTAGCAGTGACTCTAGTACTGACTCTAGTACTGACTCTTGTAGACTCTGAATGGTATACTGTAGTATATACTGGTACTGACTCTTGTAGATTCTTAGTGGTTCACCTCTCTGAGTAACATGTACCATTGTAGTAAATAGTCTTCCTTCTCTCTTCTTTTACTCCGTACTTCTCTACTTCTCTACTTCTCTACTCTATTTCTAGCCTCCGCATTTAGACTTGAAAACTTGTTGAATAGCATGTGAAATCCTTTGAGTCATCCTTCATCCATTGTTCAACAACCAGAAGAGTATGCTGACTAATAAATTGGTCATTCTTAATAGACTATTAACCATATTCCAGGTTTCACCAGTGAGTCATAACTCTTTACCCATTCTAGCTGTACTAGCTGTAGTCTAGTCTAGTCTAGTCTAGTCTAGTCTACTCTAGTCTAGTCTAGTCTACTATAGTCTAGTCTAGTCTACTCTACTCTACTATAATGCTCTACTCTTTCATACGCTGCTACTACTTCAAATACTAGTATACTGTACTCACTACTGTTCGTTCTTAACTGCCACCTTTAAATCTAAATACTAACACACCAAGTACGTCAAATCTTCAAGATGTAACAAGACTCCAGTGTATGCTCTCAATAAAATGGTTATACTACTGAACCGTCAAAATATCCTCGCAGTCTTCTAAATACCTATATTACTGATGATTACTTGTAAATACAGCCTGGTGTACGCCAAGACCAATGCTAAACCTTCTTTTTCACCGACCACTCCAACTTCAAGATCAACGAGTGGTAACCCTTGCCGTTCAACTCGTCCAAGGCCATCTGCGCCATCTGCTCCGAGGCAAATGTCACGTAGGCAAAACCCTTGGACTCTCCCGTCTCTCTCTTGGTGATAAGAGCCACTCTTTGCAAAGGCCCGTACTTGGCAAGCAACTCGTTCCTCAACATGTCCTCGTCCACGAAGAAGTTCAACTGCGAGATCCTCAATGTACACGAGTCGTCCCTGGACTCTCTGGTAGGAGCACCGGCACGCAAGTGTGCAGGCACGTACTTGGACAGTTCTGTAGGTTCGGGGGTAGCAGAGCCTCCGGCGGCCTCTGCTCCCAAAGTCTCTTTGAAAGGACACTTAGAAGTGAAATGGTCTCCGCCACAGGTTCTACACTTGAGTCTATTGGTGCTGACCAAGTTGGCGGTTTCCTCGGCCTTTTCTTCCTCATCCTTCTTGTCCATTTCCTTCCACGACATAGCAAGCTTCAACTCCACCTTCTCTCCGAGCTGCGTGGTTCTTGTGTCGGGGCCCGGGGGCGTATGCTTCTCCTTGCCGTATTTAGCCCATGTGCGGTGGATGGCGATGGAGGGGTGGACTCTTTCCTTGACCTTGACTTCTCTGATTCTCTGCGTGATCTTGACCTTCTTGCCGTCGGCGTTGAGCCTATAGCTGACCACGGTTTTGGTTCCGTCTTTGTTCTCGGTGATCTCGGGGGTTGGGATGTCGTCCTCGGCATCGGCCCACGATTGAAACATGATGTGTGTGTGCTATGGAACTGGAGAAGTAAGAGTGTGCGTGCTGGAAAAATTTGTGTAGTGTGAGACCCGTACACCCTGCTGCTACAACGGAAAAAAAAGACTGATGCCGTCCATGCAGTCCCCTCCATCTACCCTTTACCATGCTCCATCCACCACCCTCTACCATCTACCCACTACCATGCTCCACCATTTCCAAAATCTTCTAATTCATAAAAAAATATATAATTGACTCTGTATATAAGGAAACCCGTACACCATATATTTATTTACTAGTATTTTATTGGTGCTCTACTTTACTGGTACTTATTGGTGTTAGTCACTGGTCACTGTACTGGATGCTGAGTGGTGCACGACCAATTGATGGATTCAAAGAACTTTCAATAGGTACTACAATTTTTTTTTTTTTTTTTTTTTTTTTTTTTTTTTTTTTGGATTTAAAAAACTTTCAAAAGGTACTACAAATTTTTTTTTTTTTTTTTTTTTTTTTGATTGATTGATACTGAGATTCAAAGTAACATCCCCTAACATTACCTCCAATCTATAATTTTTGTCTAATTTTTGTCTGTCCAAGTGTGTGTTCACTTCTGCTCACTATTGACTGTATTCTAGAGCTGATACGCGTTTTTTCAGCCACTAAGCCTAGAAGGCTGGTTTCACTTTAGACCAACCAAGATGGGCCCATTAAGTAAAAGTTTTAGTTTCTAAAATAAGTGATTCTGTTAGTCACTTTAGTCACTTAATCACTTTGTTCGTCACTTAGTCACTCTGTTCGTCACTTAGTCACTTTGTTAGTTACTGCTAAGAATCACTAGTATGAGAGACTACTGTGAGCACCAATGTCACTGCTAATATAGAGTCAGCACCAGTGTCACTGCTAGTGTAGATTTAGTTCTTATAGTAGTATCTTTAAAAAGAGAATATCATATTTATTACTAGTGTCAGAGTATAATAAAATTGGGATATTGTTAGATTCTTTAGTACATTTAAGCCTAATCGTGGGCATATTCGTTGACGGTTTTTCAAGAAGAGGAATCGGCTATATCAAAACATTCTGCAGGAGAGAAATCAAAGGGGTGTCGAACCGATTAGTCCTATTCACCATAAAAGTAGTAGTGTAGTAGTGTAGTGTAGTAGTGTAGTGTAGTAGTGTAGTGTAGTAGTGTAGTGTAGTAGTGTAGTGTAGTAGTGTAGTGTAGTA
>NLAO01001781.1:0-13967 GCA_002370835.1 Metschnikowia continentalis | reverse complement strand
TCATCTGGAAAGCTTGGCATGAACATGCAGTACTCGCACATGTACTGGTCTCTTGAGTTCATCAGTCACATGTCGCGTGTTCCAACATCAAGTTCGTGATTGAGCATAATCAGACTCAAATAATTCCAAAATCCAAAAAAAAAAAAAAAATGAAATGTATGAGTTGACTTTATCGTTGAAGTTTTGTTGGTTCAAGTCAAAGTATAGCTTCATGAAGTAGTGGCTTTAGTTGTGGCGTTGTGGATATCAGTATTTATGAGTACAGTCTCATTTTTGTCTCCGGAGGATTGGACTGGTAATATAATGGAAGCCGTATCCGTTTCCTGGGACAAGACCAATTCGGCATGGTTACTGACGCTAAGAATGATCGACTTATCTGCGTCCTTAATCTCCATCTCCAGAGTCTCTCCCTTATTTCCCACCTCTTTCTCCTGCACTTTCCCTGCACTTTCTCCTTCTCTTGGCCCAGTTCACCCCCTTCGCCCATACTCCACCCATACTCCACCCATACTTTCACCCATACTTTCACCCATACTTTCACCCATACTTTCACCCCTGCTGTCAATTTCACTGGTGGCTATAGTTATGGGTTAGTTATGGGTTAGTTATGGGTTAGTTATGGGTTAGTTATGGGTTAGTTATGGGTTAGTTATGGGTTAGTTATGGGTTAGTTATGAGTATAGTAATAGAATAGTATAGGAGAGGAACTGGAGTGGTTTATATACTTTGAGAGAAACGTGACACCGAAAAACTCTCCTGTAGAACAATGGTAAAGATTGTTCTAGAATATTGACACGGCATTTGCAATGGCCATTGTAACAACCGGACTGAGAGGCTTCATAATACCTTCATAGTCAGGGCATTTTCTATGGCGGATCTAACAATATCGACTCAGTGACCATTGGTAGCTTAAAGGTAAAGCCTTATAATGTCACTAATAGTTCTAGTCTGATGCGATTCGAAATTAAAATGAGATCTGTGTGATTCATTCTTTGGTATTAAAGGTTTATTTTATGAATAAGTTAAAAGTAGTGTAGACGTAAAGTAGTGTGTATATTGAGCAGTGTTAATAGTGTTAGTAGTTCATCCAGCAGTAGTATTGAGTAGTAGTATTGAGTAGTAGTATTGAGTAGTAGTATTGAGTAGTAGTATTGAGTAGTAGTATTAAGTAGTAGTATTGAGTAGTAGTATTGAGTAGTAGTATTGAGTAGTAGTATTGAGTAGTAGTAACCGAGTAGTAGTATTGAGTATTAGTATAATGAATAAATGATAATAGTTAAAAAATATTTAAATTTGAAATGTCATCTATATGGTTGTGTACTGCTGATAACACAGGTAACCAGTAACCTGCGCACTCCACTCCACGCACTCCACTCCAAGCACTCTTTGCTCTCTACTCTTCGCACTCTACTCTTGGCCCTCTACTCTTGGCCCTCTATTCTTCGCACTCTACAGTGTTTTTCAGAACTATTCAAACCATACTACCAAAATTAAACAAACCAATAATTCAAAATGTTTCGTACCCCTTCGCACAGTCTTTCAAATCAAATGGACAAGTTGTTCCGTCCGTTTTTCACCCTTGATTAATACTGCAAGACTTCTGTCCCAAATTNCTTTCAAATCAAATGGACAAGTTGTTCCGTCCGTTTTTCACCCTTGATTAATACTGCAAGACTTCTGTCCCAAATTTAGTACCATATGAGGCAATCTTTCAGGTTTAATCCTCCATATTTAAGATTTCAGAATATTCATTTCTAATAAAAGTTGGTGTGAAACATTACGCCATTTGGTTTGAAACACTGTGCGAAGTATGAAACATTTTGTCGCGGTGCTTTGAATAGTTTTGAAAAACACTGTACTCTTGGCCCTCTATTCTTCGCACTGTTAAAACTTAATGCAAGGTCGGTGGGATATTTAAACAAAGTTATATATCAGATGTATATTGGAATACGGTAATATGACTTAGAGAATCCCTAAGGATCATCTAATCAAGCGAACCTTTCAGTTTTAAATACTTCCTTGCTGCTTCACGTAACATTTTAGGATACTCTTCCTCTGAAGCAGCTATCTTTCTGAATGTGAAGCAGCTATCTTTCTGAATGTGAAGCAGCTATTTTTTGAATGTGAAACATTTAGCCTTCTGAATGTGAAACAGTTAGCCTTCTGAATGTGAAACAGTTAGCCTTCTGAATGTGATTCACCTAAATGAATCTCATTGACTCTTTCGAATCCCATTGGCTATTTCGAATCCCATTGGCTCTTTTGAATCCCATTGGGGTTCTAGATGGCCTATGTATCATTTCTTATGTACAGTGTTTTTCAAAATTATTCAAACCAACGCGACAAAACTATTCAAACCAGTGCGACAACATGGTTCAAACCAGCATGACAAAATGTTTCGAACCAAGAAGACAGAATGGTTCAAACCAAATGGCATAATATTTCACACCAACTTTTATTAGAATTCAATATTCTGAAATCTTAAATCTGGAGGATTGACTCATATGGTACTACATTTGGGACTAAAGTCTTAAAGTACCAATCAAGGGTGGAAATACGGACGGAGCTGAACTGGGTTTCTTTGTTATCCTGTATACAACAACTTGTCCATTTGGTTTGAAAGACTGTGCGAAGGGGTACAGTGTTTTTCAAAACTATTCAAACCAGCACGCCAAAATGGTTCAAACCAGCGCAACAAAATGATTCCAACCAAGAAGACAGAATAGTTCAGACCAGCGCGGCAAAACAATTCAAAACACACTAGCAAAATTAAATAAACCAATAATTCAAAAAGTTTCGTACACCCCTAACAAGTTGTTATATATAGGATAACAAGGAAACCAGTTCAGTTTCAGTTTCGTCCGTTTTTCACCCTTGATTGGTACTGCAAGACTTCTGTCCCAAATTTAGTACATATGAAGCAATCTTCCAGATTTAAGATTTCAGATTCAAGATTCAGAATATTGAATTTTAATGAAGGTTGGTGTGAAACATTATGCTATTTGCTTTGAAAGACTGTGCGAAGGGGGTACGAAACATTTTGTCGCGCTAGTTTGAATCATCTTGCGTGCTAGTTTGAATCATTTTGTCGCACTGGTTTGAATCATTTTGGTGCGCTGGTTTGAATAGTTTTGAAAAACACTGTACGAAACATTTTGTCGCGCTAGTTTGAATCATCTTGCGTGCTAGTTTGAATCATTTTGTCGCACTGGTTTGAATCATTTTGGTGCGCTGGTTTGAATAGTTTTGAAAAACACTGTACGAAACATTTTGTTGCGCTGGTTTGAATCGTTTCGCCGTGCTGGTTTGAATGGTTTTGAAAAACACTGTATCTGGCACCCCATACCCATGAAGTGGTAATGGTTTGAGTCCCAGCTTAAGCTAAGCCTCGTTAGTAGAGCCATTAACACTAAGTATTCAATTCTAGTGTTCTTATGATTTTTCCTAACATGCACTCTACTCTTTTTATTCTACTCTTTCTACTCTTTCTACTCTATTCTTCACACTCTATTCTTCACACTCTATTCTTCACACTCTATTCTTCACACTCTACTTTTTCTACTCTACTCTTTCTACTCTACTCTTTCTACTCTACTCTTCGCACTCCACGCACTCATCAGTCTAATCTTCGCATCACTAATCTTCGCATCACTAATCTTCGCACTTCATACTCATCGCATCTCTAATCTTCGCATTACTAGTCTTCACACTAAGACCCCAATAAATACAACAAATCCACCAAAAATGGGAAGATATAGTGTGCGCACATACAAGACCAAGAGAAGGACACGGGATCTCGATTTGGTTTATGATGACCTCTCGAGCCGGGAAAAGATTATGGCATTGAAAAACCAGCCACTCGATGAGACCAAACCCGGGTTGGGCCAGTATTACTGTATCGAGTGCGCTAAGTACTTTGAGACACAGCCGGTTTTGGACAAACATACCAAAGGAGGACCACATAAGAGGCGGTTGAAGGCGTTAAAGCAAAGACCCTACACGCCATTGGAGAGCCAGGCTGCAGCGGGTTACAACATGGCGCAGTTCTTACTGTCGGTGGAGAAGTACAAGGCCATCGAGGCTAACAAGCGGGAGAACCAGGCGGAGTATGATGCGTTAGTGGGGCAGAAGAAGGATACGTTGGATGCTATTATTACTGGGGTTCCTTCTGAGGAGTTTCAGAAGAAGGACTCTGATGAGATGGAGGTGTAGCTAACGAGCGAGCGAACGACGAACGACGAACGACGAACGAACGAGCAAACGAACGAACGAACGAACGAACGAGCAAACGAACGAACGAACGAACGAACGAGCGAGCCAAAGCGAGTGAGTGAGTGAGTGAGTGAGTGAGTGAGTGAGAGGACAGAGTGTGAGTGAGAGGACAGAGTGTGAGTGAGAGGACAGAGTGTGAGTGAGAGGACAGAGTGTGAGTGAGAGGACAGAGTGTGGGTGAGAGGACAGAGTGTGAGTGAGAGGACAGAGTGTGAGTGAGAGGACAGAGTGTGAGTGAGAGGACAGAGTGTGAGTGAGAGGATAGAGAGTGTGAGTGAGTGAGTGTGAACAGAAATTGGACAGAGGACTGAGAACTGAGAACTGGAAACGAACTGGAAGGACTCCGGACAGTGAAAAATCAGACAGACAGAAGTTCTGACAAAAAGGTCATGAGAGTCAACCTCCATATGGACGCATACTACGAAACCTTAGAGAACAACCAGCTCATGGAGTTGCATCTGCTCATTGTGTGGACCAAAGCCATGCAATGGTTGGCTACAGAAACCGATCAGAGTGGTCAGAAAACTGGCAGATGGTCCGAGATGGATCTGGATTCATTAGACAGATCAGAAAGGTTTGCATATAAGAACCGGATTCACATGAACAAAATGGACAGTTTAACAGAACAGAGAAGTGTTCTGATTCTCTGGTGTCTGGTCTGGTTCTGGTCTAAATTCTAGTGTCTGGACAAATTCAAACGCTTGGTTGAAAACATGAGAAGATAATTCGGTTCTGAGAATCTGATAGAGTAGAAGGGATAGTCAAGTCTATCAACATTATTATTGCCTTTTAGGTATTGTTCTAGGGAATTAATAAAGAGATTGTTTATATGCAGGCTTTAGTTTTTATGATGATTACATTACAAGTTTAAAGCAAGATTAGATATCAGAAGAAATGAAGAAGCTTAAGGGATTGATCCAAGTCCAGTAAACATCAGTACCTCTATACTAATTAATATTGGTGGGTCTGGTATTGGGAGATATCTTGGTGCTTAGTGTGCGTTCCCTCAGTTGATATATCTAAGCTGATAAATCTCAGTTGATATCTCAGTTGATATACAGTGTTTTTCAATGTAGATTATTTAACGCATCTTCCGCAACGATACTTGCAGTACCAGGTGGGGGTGGACCATAGATTAACCATGGTGTAATATCCAGTGGACACTGAATGAAATACACTGTCTTATAGTCTCGTCAAGGTATGTAAACACTTCAGGAGTGTTTACTTCAAGAGAAGAAGAAGATGTAGAGTTGTCAGTGTCCATTGAAGTATTGGTGGGTCTGGTCTTTGGAGACATCTTGCCCCAGATAGATGATATGCCCCAGTCAGATGATATGCTCCAGTCAGATGATATGCCCCAGTCAGATGATATGCCCCAGTCAGATGATATGCTCCAGTCAGATGATATGCCCCAGTCAGATGATATTTGATTGAGTTACTTAAAACATGGTTAAGGTCCAGACTCCCTTATATATGTGGGAGGTCTACCTTCACGGCACCAGGCGGTTTTAGTAACCTCAGGTGCATGAAGAACAGTTGTATATGAAGAACAGGTGCATGAAGAACAGGTGTATGAAGAACAGGTGCTTGTTACCGCGCTATCCCTGCAAGCCATTGGGGATGTTGAGAGTTGTGATATACACTCCCATATTGTGAAACGATTATCATGTTAGACCTCAATAAGTCTCTTAAGTGAGGAACTTCAGTGATCATCTCTGTTGCTTATATTCTTATCTGTATCTAACTATACTTGAAGATCCTTGTATCTTATACCTCCGATTCGATCCTCCCCCATAAGAATATTCATATCCATTCTTATATGCTCCATCTCTCTCTGTCGTCAAACTCTTACCGACATTGTCTTTTCCCAAGACAGTGGCCAGAGCTAGACAAACCTTAGACGAGAGCTAGACGAGAGCCCAACATTGTTTCATCTGTATAAAGTCACTTCAACATGCATTACCCTCACGTGTACTGATGCCTCAAATTCAACAGGGGATACTAAGCGCATTCACCTTATTACCGTTTTTCAACATTCAAAACCATTCAAACCAGCGCAACAAAATGTTTCGTACCCCTTTGCACAGTCTTTCAAACCAAATGGACAAGTTGTTGTATACAGGATAACAAGGAAACCCAGTTCAGTTCCATCCATTTTCACCCTTGATTGGTACTGCAAGACTTCTGCCCCAAATGTAGTACATATGAGGTAATCCTCCAGATTTAAGATTTCAGAATATGGAGTTCGAATAAAATTTAGTATGAAACATTACGCCATTTGGTTTGAACCATTCTGTCTTTTTGGTTTGAATAGTTTTGTCGCGCTGGTTTGAATAATTTTGAAAAACACTGTATCTCAGTTGATAAATCTCAGTTGATATATATCAGTTGAAATATATTTTAGGTGGTTTATAAAAGAACGGGAGCGCGGATTTAGGCGATTTAACCCGAGGTACCACGATGAAATGTGAAGAGTAGTGAATATTTACTGGTGGTAGTAGTAGTGTAGTAGCACTGAGTAGTAGTGTAGTAGTAGTAGTAGTAGTGCTAGTAGTGCTAGTAGAGTAGTAGTAGTAGTAGTAGTAGTAGTAGAGTAGTAGTAGTAGTAGTAGTAGTAGTAGTAGTAGTAGTAGTAGTAGTAGTAGTAGTAGTAGTAGTAGTAGTAGTATAGTAGCACTGAGTAGTAGTACTAGTACTAGTAGAGTAGTAGTAGTACTAGTACTAGTAGAGTAGTAGTAGTACTAGTACTAGTAGAGTAGTAGTAGTAGTACTAGTACTAGTAGAGTAGTACTAGTACTAGTACTAGTAGAGTAGTAGTAGTACTAGTACTAGTAGAGTAGTAGTAGTACTAGTACTAGTAGAGTAGTAGTAGTACTAGTACTAGTACTAGTAGAGTAGTAGTAGTAGTAGTACTAGTAGAGTAGTAGTACTAGTACTAGTAGAGTAGTAGTACTAGTACTAGTAGAGTAGTAGTACTAGTACTAGTAGAGTAGTAGTAGTAGTAGTAGTAGTAGTAGTGTATGTAGATTTCATAATTCCATATCAGCCAGAAATGCTGGGGAATCAGGCGGCTCGTAGAGTAACCATGGTTCAAGATCCAGAAGGCCCTTCCTGCTGTAGGATATAGATCTCATAGTCTCATCTAGATAAGTGAACATTTCACGGGAAGTGTTCGCTTAGGAAGAAGTATGATTCTCATTATCACTACTCTAAATGACAAGAAATGACCAACTCTAGATGTTGAATTTAAAAGTAACTTAAATCATTATGTAGAATTAGACAATTATTTACTAGCTATCGAAACGATAAATCAATTTTCTTATGACTTTAATCTTGAAGATAATGAATCACTGAGTAGTAGAGTAGAGTACTAGTAGTAGAGTAGTAGAGTACTAGTAGCTGAGTAATAGTACTGAGTAGTAGTAGTAGAGTAGTCCTAGAGTACTAGAGTACTAGAGTAGTAGTAGAATAGTAGAGTACTAGTAGTAGGACTGAGTAGTAGAGTAGTAGTAGTAGAGTACTAGAGTACTAGAGTACTAGTAGTAGGACTGAGTAGTAGAGTAGTAGTAGCACTGAGTAATAGTACTGAGTAGTACTGAAAAGTCATTTTGTAAAGATTCGGGCCATTTCTTGGGCCACTAGACCACGTCTGAGCAATCAACTTTCCCAAGAATTTGACTACTGCAGAATGGTTTTTTTTATAAGGCCTGAATCACCTACCACCCAAAGAGATCATAGACCATAGACCATAGACCATAGATCATAGATCATAGATCATAGATCACACACCATAATACTAATACTAATACTTATTGTTAGATCCACCATAGGTAGTGCTCTACATATTGAGGTATTTTAAGCCTACGATGTCTGATCTGATAATGGCCATTCCAGAATGCCACCTCCTCAGTCACCATGGTAAAAAGCATCAGGATGGAAAGTGATAAACCCGAAGTACCAGGTCAGAATGTGAGCAGTTTTTTCGGTCGGATTATGGGAAAACTGGTTGAATAGGCAACCCCGCCGTCAACTACTTAAGTAGTTCGATTCCCTCGTTTTGAGGAATCATCAACCAACAAAAATAACTTAGTACATGAACGTTTCACAAGAATCTAACAATACACCATATACCATACAAATTATGTTCTTTAATACATTTATGCCTAACTAAAACTATGTTCGTTGATGGCTCCTCAAAGAGAGGAACCGAAGCGACTTAAATAACTTTGAGAGAAAACGTGGCATTCGAAAAACTCTCCACTAGAACAATGGTAAGGATTATTCTAGAATAGCCCATCATTTTACGAAGTACTATGATGGACGTGATACCGAGTTTGAAATGACCGTCATTGTACGAAGTACTATGATGGCCTGGCTATTGTTACGATCGGATATAGAGGCTTCATAATACCTGCCTATGGTGGATCTAACAAAAATGAGGTAAAGTTTATAATATAACCGTACTATTTAACTACTACTTGAAGTAATATTATCAAGCGATATTAAACTATACTGAAATACTGAACTTTTGATCTACACTGTACTGTACTGTACTGTACTCGACAGCGACATAGGAAAGAAGTATTTGCGGTTGTTGGAAGTTCCGGGGCTTATGTGCAGTTCCGGGGCTTATATCCAGTTCCGACCTATTGACTTAGGTTGTTTCATCCTCCCCGTCCAAAAATATTTTTAGAAACTAAAGGTACTTATAAACTCTGGAGACTTTCAGGATAAGTTTACCTTGATGGGAAAGCTGGAAGTGGAGTGTGTGGGTAGATAAGAAGTAGTGGGGTGACCATCACGTGACCTTTCCGAGGGTAAGTTGCATATTTCATAGAATCCACTAGTATAAAGATTTTAATAATAAATAAGTTTATGGTTAATTTTATTGGAGTATCAAATTATGATTTGAGTATATTTTTTTTTCACAGTTTCCCCAAATCTGTTTTGGATTTCTGGTGTATTTGGTAGTTTCACTGCAAAAGTGAGTCCCGCATTATAAATCAAGCCCTATAAATTCACCACAATAAATATCCATAAATTCAATAATGATAAAAGAAACTAATGATTTATTTGAATCCCCAAAAAGACTTGTCACGTGCTGAAATTTAAATTGAAGGGGGTGTTTTTTTGTGGGCACGTGACTCACCAAGAGGATTGGAATTGGAGTGAGCAGTGCTCATAACCTAACATCTTCTTATATGAGTATTGGTGTGAGTATTGATGTGAGTATTGATGTGAATATTGGTCTTGTTTGTCTGAGTATTTGACCTCCAGAATAAGTAAGACTGGTCATTCATGGTGATATGGTTCAGATCATCAGAGCACCTACTTCTAGTGGTTAAGAAAGAAGTATTACTAATATGACTTCAGAGGATCTCTAACTACTCATGATAACTACTCATGATCTAGTTACTGAGGATCTAACTACTCCTGATCTAACTACTTCTGATCTAACTACTTCTGATCTAGCTACTGAGAGGAGGGAGTGGAAGTAATGCAGGGCTACTAACCATATAATACTACAGTGTGATAGATTCTTATTTTGACTTTAAAAACTAAGTTATTTTTCTTCATTGATGATTCGTCAAAAGAAGGCATCTGAGATACTTCCTTAGTGTTTTTAAGAGAAGGGGTGGCTACGGAAATAAGTCCTTAGCGATTATTGCCTTAACTCACCTTAGGCCATCCTCGGCGCGGTGCTCATAACCAAATATTGGAAACAGAGTGCTTAGGCACCAGCAAGTGGTTTTACAGAGAAGCATTGCTTATCAGGCAGAGAGGTTTGATAATACCTAAATAGGTAGAGCACTACCTATGGTGGATCTGACAGTGTAGTAGTAGTGTAGCAGTAGTGTAGTAGAGTTAATCCAGTAGTCTGTAGTATACAAGCAGACTATACGTCTCCAGGAAACTAAAATTGTAGAATTAAGTAAAAGTCATGTTCCTAAACATAGATTATACGAATAAGCAAATAATTCTAATATTAAAATAACTTTTGTTCGAGAGCTAAGATTGTGCACCTTAGGTGACCTATCTATCGAGCGCGAGCAGTTGCACTACTACAGTGTTTTTCAAAACTATTCAAACCACCGCGACAAAATGTTTCGAACCAGCGCAACAAAATGTTTCGAACCAAGAAAACAAAATGTTTCATACCCCTTCGCACAATCTTTCAAACCAAATGGCATAATGTTTCACACCAACTTTTATTAGAAATGAATATTCTGAAATCAACCCTTAAATCTGGAGGATTGCCTCACATGTACTACAATTGGGACAGAAGTCTTGCAAATACCAATCAAAGGTGAAAAACGGAGTGGAACTGAACTGGTTTCCTTGTTATCCTGTATACAACAACTTTTTAGGGGTGTACGAAACTTTTTAAATTATTGGTTTGTTTAATTTTGTTAGTGTGATTTGAATCGTTTTGCCGCGTTAGTTTGAATAGTTTTGAAAATCACTGTATAAGTTAGTGAAAGACTACACTATACACAAGCAGGTCTATTGTTGACCAAAAAAAAAAAAAAAAAAAAAAAAAAAAAAAAAAAAAAAAAAAAATAAAACAGATCCGATATGATTCCAATGTAATTTTCTAATCAGTTTTATACTACTCCAAATAATCTCAATATGGTTAGAAACGTCTCAATATACGGAGGCTCATGTTTAGGATATTGTCAAGTAAGAGTACTGTATCGCACATCAGGTAATTAAGCTACGCTCAGCCTCAGTCATAGCTCTGGCTCTCCACTAGTACATTAGTCAACAAAATCATAAAAAAAGTAGGAATCATTATAATGATAAGAAGAAGACAAAGGAGAACTTATACACACTACCACAATTATCCAAAGTGAATGCTTTCTGATTACTTGAAGTTATTGCAGAGTGCTATCGACTTTATAAGTATGGATGAGAAGGTCTATACCTCTTCGGGTTATTGTACATAGTGATGTAATAGCCTTGGTTTGGGGTGGTGTTCTTATAATACACAGTCTGATGTCCAGACCCTGAACTTACCTTCTAGCGAAAGAGAAGAGACAATTAACCAGCATAGACTCATTTGAAGTGAATGCTATAGTGAACAATGAACAATGAACAATGAACAATGAACAGTGAACAGTGAACAGTACGTAGTCGTAGTCGTAATTAGTAGTACATTTTGAGTCACAGTGAGGTGTAGTAGTAGTGTAATAGTAGAGTTATCTACCCACGGTTTCCATATCTTGGTCAGATGATCAATAGAGCTACTATTGCTCTTATCCAATGGTTGTTTGAAACTTGCACAACTTCGCCGTCTATATAAGGAGAGAAAGAATCTTTTTCCTCTCTAAGGATCATGATCTGGCTCTTCCTCTCTAAGGATCATGATCTAGCTCTTCCTCTCTAAGGATCAATTTCTAGCTCTTCCTCTCTAAGGCCCATGATCTAGCACTTCCTCTCTAAAGACCATACCCTAGCCCTTCCTCTCTAAAGACCATATTCTAGCTTTTCTTCTCATTAAGATTACTGAGTATATCCTAAGATCATCGATTAGACAGTAGCTAGCCACCCTGGACTAATACGGCTCGCTCAGCCGCGAATAATTTAACTAGTCCAGATTCATACCTTTGAAGAACCATTCAGGAATAAAAATGATGCCATGTTGAGAAAACAGTACTTGGTGTCGGTGTCTCTCTAGAGCCGCACAAGCCACTCACGTGACTAAAGTCACGTGAAGGCTCAACCAATAAATGAATAAATGAATAAATGAATAAATGAATAAATGAATAAATGAATAAATGAATAAATGAATAAATGAATAAATGAATAAATGAATAAAGACTTCAATATATTAAACTACCCAAATTTCAACTCTGAGGACATACCAATATGTCTCCCGACACCCGACCTACCATATTAATTTTATCACCATATTAATTATACCCACCATATTAATTAAGCCCATGATGAAATTAAGCCCATGATGAAATTCAGCCGGTCTGTATACATCTTGATTATCTCCCTGCTTTTTCATTGTCATTGGAAACACTGGGTTCCCCATTTTACTCAGATTCAACGGTATCAATCCCGAAGAATAAGAATAGTGTCAATAAAGATGACCAGTACTATGGGAACTACAACTGATGATGTAGATAACGTGACTTCACCCTTCTTGAAGTCACACTTGACTAAAGAACAAATCTCACTTCCCAGATACTTGACAATAAAGTCAAATGCCGATCTGCAAAATGTTATGAGTCATTCATCACTACAAAGCCACTGTCGCTATATAAAGAGTCGCTAGGGTTCTTGTTAGATCACCCTCGGCAGTGTTTCACGTTGCTTTCCCCTCTGATTCCTACATAATGGATGTTTTTCATATTGGTGGTGCTTAATGGTACAGATTTAGTGCTCTTCATCATTCTAGATCTCAACAAGGGAATACTTGAAAGAGATCCCACGGCCGTTCTGGATTTTGGACGGGTTGTTCCAGGCATTTAGTATTAGAATTGCCGGTTTCAGTGTCATTGACTTATCCATGCTTCACATGGCCGTGCAGGTGAGTTACATGATCATGATGTATATCTCTGTTTTTCCGCTTGCCATTTCCATCAGGGGAACCAATGTCTATGAAGATCAATTTTTGGGAGTGTACATGAAACCAGAGGAGCAGGAAGACGTTGATAGTACGCCAAGGAATTTTGCTGGTACGCAGTTGCGGAACCAATTGTCGTTCGATCTCTAGTTCATTTTCTTGGGACTATTCATTATATGCATCGCTAAGGGTGGAAAGATAGACGGTGGAGACACACGGTTCACTGTGTTTGCGGTATTATTCGAGATCATTAGTGCTTACGGTACCGTGGGGTTGTTGTTGGGCTAACCAAACGTGGACTAATCGTTCTCGTACAAGTTTAGCACCATATCGAAGTTGGTGATTCTAGCCATGATGATTAGAGACAGACACAGAGGGTTGCCATACTCTTTAGACAGAGCCATCATGCTTCCTAATGACAAAATGAGCAGAAGAGATGAGGCCCAGGAACATCATGCCATCAACCGTGCATCATCATTGGACCCATACCCTACAAGAGGGTCCAGAATGTCGTACACCGTACACCGATACGTCAACAGGAAATTTAGACCGGTTCCAGGACTTCCGGCACAAATTATCGAAAAAAACCCGCAACTACAAGAAGAACCCCCTTTTTCTAGCTCCCACCAGGTTGTCAGAAGCATATTAATTAAACCAACTATCTTAATAAATCTCACCTTAATAATTAGTGTAGAGGTACTGATGTTTACTAAGGAATTTGTTAGAACTTAACAGTCACCGACTCTGTTAGTCTTATATGTCGAACGTAATCCTTACGTCCTATAGTTTATCATGGTATGTATTGAACCTAGAATAGACGAGGAACTCCCTAATTTATCCAAGGGAGGAAAACCTCGCTGTTATATACACTGGTTGTATGCAACCCTGCATATACATGAAACACAAGCACGTTGTATGCAGGTGTTACCCGACCGGGATGCCTTTGCATCTCAGTATCCATGTGAAATCGTTTCCTAACAGACTTGGACTGCCACTTTTACATGTCCACCACCTACATATAACCTACATACTGTTGGAACACGCGACATGTGACTGATGAACTCAAGAGGCCAGTACATGTGCGAGTACTGCATGTTCATGCCAAGCTTTCCAGATGAAA
>NLAO01001776.1:0-18900 GCA_002370835.1 Metschnikowia continentalis | reverse complement strand
CAGTGACCTGCACATAGTGCATCACTCAAACGCATCCAACGCCTCTACGAAGTACATTGCCTCCGTACATGCTAGGTACTCGTTGACATTTGCAGCCTCAGTTTATGGGGGGAAGGCCTCCTTTTATATTCCCCCGCGCTTCGGATCATGGCGTATGGTGTGTACATGCTTAGTATGGGAGTGCACATACACGCTCTCCGTTATCATCGGTCGATTTCGCAGCCATGCCCCGCGACACCATCCACAAATCGAATATTACACGATTTACAGCCCTAAAACAAAGTAACGAGATTCGCTTTTGTTACACTCATATATCATTTTCACTAGTATTAGTTTTTTTAGTTTCTGGGGGATTTTTACAAATCTTGATTTTTAAGGTCACTTATGAATTTTTCATTTCATGTTAGCACTTTGGTTCGCATTTGGTTATAGCTATACAAAGGTGAGAATACAATTAAACCATCCATTCAACACAACCAAGATTTGTTCATTTCAGATAAACAAAATGATGAGTTAATTTAGAGTATACTTGGTATCCACCATTACCTACTCAAATAATGGGCCAGAGATAAGTCATATAAACCTTTAACATCGCTCTGCTGGGTACTTCAAACTCACCACTCTTAAGAACCTGTTTCCCTTTAATGTAAATGTCACAATCGCCATCACAGCAACGTAAGAAGGTTGTGAGAGCCTCATGCAAGTACTTTCCGTTATAGTTGAAGATAAACTCCCCTTTCAACGCAGAAGTCTCCGTGTTTTTTTTAGGTGTGTATTTAATTCCTCATTGGCATATCTCCCTTCATAGTACAGAACGCATTTTCATTTAGACACATCCTGAGAATCCTCAGTTCAAGTCAAAGGTTTCACAACTGACCGAGTAGTTCTGTTGTAAGGCAAAAGGTAAATATTAACTTCAAAGCATCTGTTACAATTCTCGTATGCAACTCCAAGATGAATCCAGTGAACTTGATCAAAAAATTCACAAGAGTAAAAGTGTCCATTTATAATCCTACCTTTACTATCAAAGTCCAATCTGGTTGCATTTATAAACGGAGCAAATGCAAATCCGTCCTCGTAAAAACCCGCATACCCTGGTGTAGATGTCTGGCTAGTGAACGCTTGATTGTTCTCTAGGTGGAACTCAATAGGTAACGCGGACAGATTACCATACGCCAAAAGATTGATGTCTCCAGCTACTGTATAAAAAAGATGGGCATGTAGGGGCAAGAAATCGTCTTTGAGTTTGAGGAAAAAGGCCATTGGCGAATGAGCATAGTTTTTGAGAAACACTAGCATCTTTTTATTCAGCTCCGGCACTCTTCCATACGGCAAAAGGTAGATATCCACATCGAAACATTGTTTCTTGGGTACATCTAAACGTCGGTTCAAAATTCCACGCACAGGGCCGTTGAATAATTTACATGAGTAAAACAGACCATTAAGTTTCATTTTGCTGTCGAAAGTGAGCCGAGTTTTAGGTTTTTTATTGCCAAAGGAAAAGACCCCATTGTTAAATCCTGCAAACTCCGGAACCAAATCAGATTTAGTGACTGCGTAATTATTTTGTAGGGCAAATTCAGCACGGATGGGGTACTTGTTTGAATATGTCAATGCCTTTATCGTTTGAAACCCGTCATTGTAAAAAGTGCCTGAGAGCGGTACCAAAGTATTTTTAATACTTGCATAGAAAATTAATGGTAAGGTTAAGTTTGCCCATGCACTGGTAGCAAAAAAGGAGGCCAAAATTAATTTGTTTATCGTCATGTCGGTTTCTGATATATCTGGAGTGAAAACAGTTCTGTTTTATAGGATCGACAACTCAGCATTTCCATTTAAGTAGTGACGTATTCTCTTAAAAGTAATGACTAAAGTAAATAGTAAATAGTGGTTATATCACTTCCGAAGTACAGGGGCCAAGATTTCATTTCAAGAAACATCACATCCAACGATCCGGTCACACTTTCATTAATCATTGATTGGTATACGTGACTAATTGGTTGTTTGGAAAACGTGCAGACAAGATGAAGATTTCAAAACATTGTTCAAGTATAGTGAGTATCATTCATGACCAAGAAAAAGTTTGAACATCCCCCAAAAACAGAAAAGTTCAAGTCACTGGATAAATTACACAATTTTTCCGTATGGATCACGTATTAAAGAGCATTATGTGTCAGCTTTGTTAAACTTGCAGGATTTCTATACTTGTTTGGATCACGAGCCGTAGGCACGTGAGTAACTGAGACAAGTTCATGGTCGTACAGTGGGGCATGCAAGGGTTGGATAACACTTGCTGCATGTGCAGATGAGCACATTTCTAACACTGATCGGGAAAGGGGTCTACGACACCCTACGACAGGAGTGGAGGAACCCCGCATGTTGGTTGACATAGGTTGACATAGCAACTAAGATATTGGATACATAAGGAGGGCGTTGCCCATTCTGGTGAACGACATTGATAAAGAGATCAGTCACGTGAACCCTAGTTTAGTTATTATAGGAATATAACATATGAGTACAACAACTTCCCTGCCTTACTTAAAGAAGTTGTTAGACAACGGACGGACTCGCATTCCGGTATACATGAGTGTAAAGGATAACGCTCGACAAGCTTCGTGTGTTAAGAAACAGGAATCGCGGTCACTCACGTGACACGTGACTTTGGGTCATGTGAAGGCTCACATCAGTATAACAGGACAAGCTCCCACTATTTTATAACACCACCAAAAGGAAAACATACCAAGATGTATCCCTAAAATAGAACCACCAATAATTATTTTAGAGGTAGTGATATTTACTAAGGACTTGGATTGATTCTCTTTAACCATTAGATCTCACATTTGCTCACCCCCTCCGTTCTATACACTCCATTCAGGCTTATCGCATGGGGCGATCTACCTTTTTGCAGCCACCACAATATTGTAGATGCAACAATTTTAAAATTCTTTTTTGATGATTATCTTAAAAGATTTCTAAGGGAGTGACATAGAGTCGTAAATATTTATTTGAATGCGAAGAATCACGTTTCTAATTATAACTATTTGGTGATGAGGGCTCGTATTAAGACGCCTTTTGGGGTCATGAGGGGTTGAGAATGCAGCAAAACTTTAATATATGAGCGTCATTCTCGCACCTTTGTTTTTTCTTTTTTCTTTTTTTCTTTTTTCAAGTGGCATTCTCGATTGACTCTTATCATTCTTCGCGAATTGTTTTTAAGTTTACCTTTTTGATAAATCAGATCATTATCCTTGCGAATCAAAATTAAAATTTCGAATTAATCCTAAAATACAGGTTTAAATATTCTTAATCAGAATGATGGTAAGAGCACCATTTGACTACGAAGAGCCCTACACTTCCATTCAATATCTTCACCAACTGTGGTAGTCCTAATTATCGAAACATTATTAGCATTGGAACCACATTTTAATATTGCTCAAACATAATGTTAGTCCGAAGTTGGTTTTGCCAATATGATTTTGCATTAATTAACGCCAGCTCATGTAATGGGAAACTCAATCCGGAACTCTGACCCTACATGTATCAAACCAGACACCACAAATGTACATTTCAGTTAAAAGATGAGAGAAAACGCCTTGTTACATTGTTGAAACACGTGTTCTAGTAAAAAAGGTTTGCATAAAACATTTCCCCGCATCAATAATTCGGCGTATCTGAATCATCTGTAATATTCTCTTATCTCTCACAAGACCAAATAGATTAATAAGAATTATCCACCCGGTAGAAAAAATTATATTCAACTCCTTGAAGCAGAATTAACTGATCAATTATTCTTCCATATATAACGTTTTACTAATAAAATTCTGAAGACAGTTGTACGCCCTTTTTGAGACACCTCTGTAAATACGATACATTATTTATGTTAATTTGAAGAATGAAACACATTGTTTCCCCCTATCTCTGAACTGCACCTACTCTATACAGCTAATTGAATAACCACCATATTCCCTGAATAGGTACTCATGAAAGAACGATGTATTGTGGGCTTAATTGAGGTAATGCATAGTTTAAGTAAATTGTGGAATGGATTAATTTATTGTTTATTAATGAATAACCACTCATAATTGAAAGGTCTCGAAATTCTTTTGCTTAGTGCAGGTTGCATGGGTCATTAACACCTGATCGAACAAAAAAAAACAAAAAAAAACAAAAAAAACAAAAGAAAGCAAAAAAAAAACAAAAAAAAACAATGACTTGCCAATTTATAGGTTGTTCCAAATGATTTTCTGCCTTATAAATAAATAGAATCTCTCTCCAAAACCTTGTTTAATAAATAACATGAAAACATTTTACTTGATCTTGACTATTCTTGCTACTGTTGTCGCAGAACGCTTTGGAAGTTTCTATGCAAATTTTAAAGAAACCTGGAAGCCAGTATCTAGCATGGATATTATTGAGTATCAATCTCTTGTTGTCAGATATAACAATAAGTCTGGAGAAAGTTACCTTTTCAATGAAGGCATCATTTCTACTAAGAACTCCCAGACTGAACACTACTTTAGCATCGCCAATGGATATTTAATCTTTGGTAGACAAGATGACTTAAAACCCTACAACGTAGAGTTGGACTACAAATCTAAGATTGTGAATATTGATGCTTATTTGTGTAAGATGGCTGGCATAAAGGAGTACGCTATCTTGTTACCTCAAGACCGTTCGTCCAAATTCATGAGCTGTTCTTCTGTGGACCTCTACTTCTTGTCTCCTGAGGAAGTCGAGAAACTTAAAATTTCTAATAAAATAAAGCGAGAAATCAAACATGTACCAGGGCAAGTTGCAGAAGAGATGGGCTCTCCAACTACATCCGAGACACGTGCTTCAAAAATTAGAAGCTTTGTGATTACCGGTCCTCCAACACCTGGTCAAGATCTATACGAGTACGCTGCAAATATGGCCATAGTCACAGCCTCTGAATCTAAGCCCAAGCGAATACATATGCTTGAGAGCTGTTTTGGAGGCTAACTTGGGAAGCATAATTTGGTAGTGAATTTAACGGGAAAACGATATTTGCTTTAAAAGTCTTAGCTCCCTCAAAATTTTAACTTATGTCTTAGTATATATTAATATACATAGAGATGTAAATTGTGCCTTACAAGACCAAACATCTACATGAGTTTGTGAGGCGGGTGAAAACCTTTAAACCACCATGAAGAGAATCAGTCCAATTCTTCAATAAACGTCAGTACCTCCAGACTAATTAATATTGGTGGGTCTAGTATCGGAAGATATCTTGGAATGTTCTCCCTCAGTTGATATACACATTTTGGTACTCTCATAAAATAATGGGTGCTTGTCCTTTTATATTGGGGTGAGCCTTTAAATGACCAAAGTCACGTGAGTAACTGCGTTCCCAGAGTGACAGCGAGTTATCACACCCGTGGCTTCTCTTTTTCAACACTCATACTAAATTGCTCTTTTACTGAGGTCTCATTTAGCAAGCTATAATTTGTATCGTATTGGAATCTATTTTTGTATTCAAAGCCAGTGCTGATCAAAGTCCGAGCCAGTACTCGTCGGTATCAGTTTCAAACTCACCTTCGCCAACAATTCGGTCCGAGGAAGTACCCACCAAAACCTTGTAGGTGTTCTTCTCCGACAACCACTTGTTCTTGTAGCTGTCCCAGTAAGATGTGACATCAAGCACCGGAAGAGACACTTTGACTTCTTTGCTTTCACCGGCCTTCAAGTGCACCTTAGCAAAATCTCTAAGTTCTTTAACGGGACGAATGATTCTGGAGCTAGTGGGCTCAATGTACACCTGAATAACTTCTGCACCAGCCAATTTACCAGTGTTGGTGACCTTAACAGAGACGTCCACATTCTTTCCGTTCTTGGTAACAGAGGTGTTTTCGNTGACCTTAACAGAGACGTCCACATTCTTTCCGTTCTTGGTAACAGAGGTGTTTTCGACCTTGAAGCTGGTGTATGAGAGACCGTATCCGAAAGGAAACAATGGTGTTGTCTTGATCTTCTCGTAGTACTTGTAGCCCACGAAAACATCTTCTCCATAGAGAACACGGCCGTTGGTGGAGCCGAAGTTCAAGTAGGATGGGTTATCCTCAAGTCTCTTTGGGAAGGTCACGGACAACTTTCCACTTGGGTTCACATCTCCGAACAAGACATCTGCAATGGCATTACCTAACTCATTACCACCATACCAAGCCTGAACAAGACCTTGCACTTCATCAACCCATGGCATAGTCACTGGAGATCCAGATTGGTTAACCACAACAACATTTGGATTGACTTTGGTGACTTCATGAATAAGCTTGTCGGTCCATCCAGGCACATCCATGTCTACTCTATCATAGCCCTCGGATTCGTGCTCTTTAGATAAACCAGTCACCAAGATCACCTTGTCTGAGTTCTTGGCAACTTCGATTGCGTTCTGCAAAGCCTCTTCCTCGGTCTTGGCCACTTCAGCACCGAAATACACACCTCCAGCCTCATGTGACTTGTTGATAAGCTTGGAGGTGGGTCCGGAACCAAACTCCACGCGGATTTTGTATTCTCTGCCTTTCTCCAACTTGATTTGGGCTCTCTCTTCACGTGTTCCCATACCAAGGAAGAAAGCATCACCATTGACTTGGTTTGTCTTGTTGTCTACCAATAACTTGTCATCCACGAACAATTGTGCTGTTCCCAAACAAGAACAGCCAAACCAGTAGGTTTCAGTCTCATCTGGGGTGAAGGTACCCTCGAAATCAATGTAGAAGAGCTGGTCTCCGGCCTTCAACTTGTCAGATTTGTAGCCAAAGAAGAGCAATTTACTGGTGTCTGCTCTGGACTCATCGAAGTGTTCTCTTCCTGGAGTTCCTGGAGGTTCCTTGAAGAAACGCAATCTTAAGCCCTTTTTACCATTTTCAGTCTTCATTCTGGTACCGATGTCAGGCAAAGTTTTGTCCAAGAGAGCACCAAGAGAGTAGTCAACAGTGACAGCATCTTCTCCTGCAAGTTCCTTGACTTTGTTGACAATTCCCTCGAAAGGAGTGATGGTGTAACGAGCACTCAAGGATGCAGAACCACCACCAGAGTTTCTCTCTGCTTTTGCATTGGGGCCAATCACAGCAATTCTTTGATTACCAGAACCAGCTTTTGCAGTCAAGGGCAAGATGTTGTTGTCGTTTTTCAACAAAACAAGAGACTCACCACCAATTTCTCTCAAGAGCTCACCTGCAGCAGGGTCAATGTTCTCAGACTCTTCTTGGCCCTCTGGAATATCGGCCAAGAGACATTGATTGACAAATTTAAGCACATGACGCACATTATCGTCGATGGTGTCTCTGTGGATTTCATTACAAACAACCTTGTGGGAGGTTTGAATGTCCTCTCTGAATCTGGTGGGGCCAGGCATTTCCAAGTTGAGACCAGCGTCAAGCGACTCCTTGATGGCATAGACTCCGAACCAGTCAGACATTGTCATACCGTCCCATCCCCACTCCTTTCTCAAGACATCTTGCAACAATCTTTTAGATTGCGACACATGCTCACCATTGACTTTGTTGTAAGAGGTCATGATAGACTTTGGATTAGAGTCACGAACTGCGAGCTGGAATGGTTTCAAGTACACTTCACGCAAAGCTCTTTCAGTGACAATGCTGTCCACACCTTTCCGCTCGTCTTCTTGATCGTTACACACAAAGTGCTTCAAACAAGCCACGACGTTATTGCTTTGAATTCCATTGACCACTGCAGATGCAACATGTCCAGACAAGTATGGGTCTTCAGAGTAAGACTCAAAAGCCCGTCCACCCAAGGGACCACGTACAATATTACACGTAGGACCCAAAATGCAGCTGGCGGTCTTCATCTTTGCTTCTGTAGACATCAACTCACCTGCCTTGACAAGTAAGTCTTTGTTGAAAGTGGAAGCCATTCCGGTTCCGCAAGGGAAACAGTTGGAAGGAACTGCATCGAGCAAACGAGTACCTCTAATACCATTGGGGCCATCGGAGACTGTAACTGAAGGAATACCCACTCTTTCAATAGGTACGGTTTCCCAGAAATTGAGACCAGCCAAGAGGGAGATTTTCTCGCCGAGAGAGAGCTCAAGGATCAATTTTTCCACGTCTAATTGTTTAGGAGCCATTGTGAATTTTTTTAATGACTTAGCTATGAGAGGCCCCGCCCTCCCATTATATAAGATTTAGAGCTCTTAACATAGCACAATTTGCTGGGTTCCCGTTTTGGAAATATCTACCCCGTGCTTCCAGTGTGAGACTGGCCAACAACACTGGCTTGCATCTGTCGTCATGCATAGGGACACACCATGCATTAACACAGAGATTGGGTTACAGAATTACGAAGCGCGCGCGATGGTTTTTTAGGCGTAATCAGGAACCTGAAGTCCGACGCACATCTCGACCCCACTCAACTGCGACGCATGCGCTTCCGTAAACGGAAATGCACGCGACTTTGATGTTACCGTGACACCTCCACCCCCAGCCCCAGCATAGGCGGAAACGGCTTCTCATATATTGCCGGCCGAATTTTCTCCGCATCTAAACACTTAAATCGGACTGACCGCTACCGATATCTAAACTAAGGGGCTTGGAACCGAGAGGTATTTACGGGTTGTTTGTGCTGGCGTAGCAAAAATCCGTGGCCGTGAACTGTGAGCCGCGTAGCAAGATGGAACACGGAGCGGGTCGGGTTTTGGGAATTCCGTGATATCCGTCCAAATATTTCTCTGGTGACTAAATTTTGGTATCTGATTACTTCTGAGGTACTTACAACCTACTATATTTATTGATACAATGATATGTGAGTTGTACCTTTCAAGACCAAAGTTCTACATGAAGTGTGAGGCTAGTGAAAGTACATTACTGGTCTGCAAACAACATACCTACGAAGTACCTTGACTCCGTATGTTGACTTAAAAGACCAAAATTCTACATGAGGTCGGAAGCGGGCGAAGGGTTTCACCCGCAAGCAACTCGCACATAGTACATTGCTAATGTACATACAAAAAACTTACGAAGTACCTTGACTCCGTATGTTGGCATAAACATTTCACTTTCATCGTCGAGAAAATGTCTGTAGTTGAAGAGAATCCTCAAGCAGTTGAAATCTAAGTCCTCTTCGTAGAACTTAGTATCTAGGTCAGTTCAGAAGTACTCATAAAACTCGTCAAAGTAGAAGTTGAATTCCTCCTCTCCCTACTTGGTCTTCAAGATCTTCTTGTTCTCGGTCTTGTGGACTGGATTTCCGGTAATAAAATTCTCCATGTTGAGGTGGCCAACCAATGGCAGCTCCCTTCAAGACAATTTCTTTTTTTTTTTTTTCTTTGACTTTTAAAATTTCTTTTTCGAATTGAGTGTGTGTTGATTTTTTAGTAATGTTAAAGAATTGATGGGACGATTTGTTCCCGAAACTATATGGTATCTTACTAAATGAAACGGAAATTCTGGCGTAAGGTACCTGAAAATGAAAAAGATGAGAGGAGAAAATTTTGGGTCTCCACAAACATTCTAGATGGAACAGGGTATGTGGGGTATTGAGGGGGTGGCATTATTTGTTGGAACCACTTCCCAATTCGTTTTAAGCAATCGCGCCCACTTCCCTTTTAATACCACTCCGACCGCCCTCGGTCGCCCGTGCGTTCCTGTATATAGTCACTGAAAATGCACCCCACATATGCAATGCTCTAGCAAGGGCGCTTCTGTTTAGTACCTTCCTTCCAATTGATGGTTTCCAAGTCGTCTTCCCAAAGTCATTTTTTTTTTTTTTTTGGAAATTTTAAGATAGATATGAGTCAAGGTAGGGTTTGGTTGTGTAGAATTCAAAGTTTCTTAAATCAAGTGTAACTACGTGCCAAGTTTCATGGATGGTTGAAACACCTTAAGCGCCTTGCAGATAGAGTGTCAGTTGCGAGTATCAGTTGCAAGCCCTAAACTCGGGGAGTGCAAGACAAGGTGATCTTGGCGATTGACGGCCAAAAATACACTTTGGTCCTGAAACACCCCTCAGTCCCAGAACTATAAGTTTTAAAGTTTTGGCCATATATTTTTAGACCTCATTCTTTTGATCATAACAACTACAACTTGATTTAATCTTAACCTTTTGAATACGTTGATCAAATACACTATGAGTAGCCTGGAGTCTTTGGACCAAAAAGAGGTTGCTGTTGTTGCTGAGGGGCAAATTGAAGAGCCTATCACCATTAAGGACTACATGGCAGAAGAAAGGGCCTGGTGGAAGGTTGGTCACTTGAGAACGTTGAGTTGGGCAGTCTTTTTGATCACTCTCACCTCCACAAACAATGGATATGATGGCTCAATGTTGAATGGTTTACAGTCTTTGCAACACTGGCAGAAGGATATGGGACATCCCCAAGGTCAAAGATTGGGTGCATTGTCGAATGCTGCCATTTTTGGTAATATTGCTGCTATCCCTATTGGCCCATGGTTGAGTGATCGTTATGGAAGAAAACCTCTGATCATCATCGGTCAGGCTTTAACCGTGGTTGGAGCTATCTTGCAGGGAGTCTCTACTAACTATGGGTTTTTCTTGGGTAGCAGATTGGTGCTAGGTTTTGGTTCTTGTATTGCTACTGTGTCGTCGCCTACTTTGATCTCGGAGATTTCTTACCCCACTCATAGAGAAACCGGTACCTTCTTCTACAATACTTCTTGGTACCTTGGAGCCATGATTGCTTCTTGGGTCACTTATGGTACGAGAAATATTGATAGTAAAGCTAGTTGGACCATTCCTTCTTACATGCAGGGAGCCTTACCTTTTTTCCAATTGGTTTTGTTCTGGATTGTACCTGAGTCTCCACGTTACTACATCTCCAAGGGAAAGCACGAACAAGCTAGAAAAGTCTTATCCAAGTTCCACACCGGTAACTCTGAAGAGCCCAGAAAGAAGGCCTTGGTTGAGTTTGAAATGCAAGAAATCGAGAGCTCTTTGGAAAAGGAGAAGATGTACGAACAAACTTCATATTTGGATTTCTTCACTAAAAAGAACCTCAGAAAGAGATTTTTCTTGTGCGCTTGGCTTGGAGTGATGGGACAATTGTCTGGTAACGGATTAGTTTCATACTACTTGGTCAAGGTGTTGAATTCCATTGGTATCACCGACCCTGACAGGCAATTGGAAATCAATGGGTGCTTGATGATCTACAATATGGTAATTGGAATAACTTTGGCCAGTTTAGTCCGTTTCTTAAAGAGAAGATTCATGTTTATCACTTGTTTGACTGGTATGTTGGTCAGTTACATTATCTGGACTGTATTATCAGCAATCAACCAACAAAGGAATTTCAGCGATAAGGGTCTTGCAAACGGAGTGCTAGCCATGATCTTTTTCTACTACCTATTCTACGACATTGGTTTGAATGGTTTGCCTTACTTGTTTGCCACCGAAATCTTGCCTTACTCCCACAGAACAAAGGGTATCAACATCTTTCAGTTTTCTACTCTCGTCTGTTTAATCTACAATGGTTACGTGAACCCTATTGCCATGGACGCGATTAGCTGGAAGTACTATATTGTGTACTGTTGCATTCTTTGTGTCGAGCTTATTGTTGTTATTCTCTTCTTCCCAGAAACGTCTGGTTACACTTTGGAAGAAGTAGCTCAAGTGTTTGGTGATGAGGCACCGGAGCTTGGAAACAGGCAAATCGATGCTGGTCCCAAGAGATCAATTGAGCATGTTGAGCATGCCTAGGTTAGTATATATAAGTAGTAGAAAAATTTTCACTTCGTTAAACTTTAATGTAAGGTCTACTGTTAGATTCTTGAATACGTCTAATACTGGGAGTTATGTTCATTCGTTGATGCAGCGAATGGGGGGTCGGGGCGGGTGGTGAGCCTTGAAGGATGGCAACAGCCCCAGTAAATCCCGAAAAAATGTTCTGGATAAGGTAGTGGGAAACGCGGACGAGGGGCAATCCGTAGACGATGAGGGCACCAAGGAAACCAGAGTTAACAATAGTACGACGGATGGGTAAGACCTCCACTCAACTATTTAAGCATTGCAACTCCACTCAACTATTTATGCATTACAACTCCACTCAACTGAGCCTTTAAGTGAACCTGACTTTTCCGTCAAACAACTTGTCACGAAGACGTATCGGCCCTCCATCATCACAAGTTTCTGTCCAAAAACTGAAACTACTAAACTAATGCCGAAGTCTCTCGCTTTAGTTGACATTCTTACTTTTCAGTTTAACCACCGCTCACTGCTGTTCACTATCCCACAGGCATCCTGCAAGGGGACCTCCCTCTATCAAACAGTTCAACAGGTCCTTACACATACACTTGGCCTGAGCTCTTCCTTTCTACACTAGCACCCGCTCCCCGATTAACTGAACGACAGTCCAGGCTTGGGGGGATGTTAGACCCACTATGGGTAGTGTATTACCCATGTGGATGTTGAATCCCTGCACTGGTCGATCAGATGTTGAGCAGCCTTCGGCCTTCAATACGACCTCCATTCCTCTATGCAGGACTAGTCTATATAAGGTGCAATGGTTCCTCTTTGAGGAAACATCGGCGAATAAACATACAAAACATACAAAACAGAGTACTGGATGTAACCAGAATCTAATATCTACCGACAGTCTCTTTTATTGTTGAGACCGCGGTCACTCACGTGACAATGGTCGTGTGAAGGCTCACCACAATATAAAAGGACAAGCTCCCGCTATTCTATAACACCACCAAAAATATATATACCACCAAAAGAAGGACATAACAAGATATCTCCTGACACCAGACCCACCAATATTAACTAATGTAGAGGTACCGATGTTCACTGAGAACCTGGACTGATTCTCTACAAGATACGTACGTGTAGGTATCTAGTTCATGTCTGCAATTGAAGCTGCAAAACGTATTTTCATCCTCCTGCAATAAGAGATAGCACGAGATCAAACTTGTGACGAAGTAAAAATTTGACGCTTGAAACTGTGCATTTATAAGAAGTCTTGTCCATGATCAAGACCTAGATTATGTTTCAACCTATGTTTCAACCTATGTTTTAGTATATATATTAATATACAGGGATATATAAGTTATACGTTACAAGACCAAAGATTTATCTGAGGTGTGAGACGAGTGAAAACCCTTCACCCCCAAGTAACCTGCACATAGTACAGCGTTTTTCAATATTATTCAAACCAGTGCGACAAAACTATTCAAACCAAGAAGACAGAATGGTTCAAACCAAGAAGACACAATGGTTCACACCAACTTTTACTCGAATTCAATATTCTAAAATCTTAAATCTTAAATCTTAAATCTTAAATCTGGACGATTGCCTCTTATGGTACTACAATTGGGAGTTTTGCAGTATTAATCAAGGGTGAAAAACGGACGAAACTGAAACTGAACTGGTTTCCTTGTTATCCTGGATACAACAATTTGTTAGGGGTTATATAATTATTCATTTTATTCTTACTGAGCAAAGAAGTATATAACAAATTACACGAGCCCCCGTATCCACAATTGTTTTGTACTGGTTACTCTTTAAGTCTATTTGAACTACTGTACAGTGATTTTCAAAACTATTCAAACGAGCGAGGCAAAATATTTTGAACCAAGAAAACAAAATGGTTCAAACCAGCACGATAAAACGATTCAAACCAATAATTCAAAAAAAAATTGTTTCGTACACCCCTTTCAAGTTGTTATATACAGGATAACAATAAAACCAATTGAGGTCCGTCCGTTTTTCACCCTTGATTGGTACTGCAAGACTTCTGTCCCAAATGTGGTACCATATGATGCAATCGTCCATGTTTAATCGTCTAGATTTAAGATTTCAGAATATTGAATTTTAATGGAAGTTGATGTGAAACATTACGCCATTTCGTTTAAAAGACTGTGCGAAGGGGTACGAAACTTTTTGAATAATTGGTTTGTTTATTATTGCTAGTGTGGTTTGAACCATTCTGTCTTCTTGGTTTGAATCGTTTTGCCGAGCTGGTTTGAGTAGTTTTGAAAAACTGTACATCATGTTGGAAAATAGCTTTGCCATTTGGCTTAGATCAAGTGTAGTATAGCACCGAATAAGAGCACGCACGGTGACCTAGGCTTGCAGGGCACGTCGCTACTAGTTTCCCCACTCTTGGTTCCCACCTTTGGTTGTCCTGACAACCAAGGGTCAGTGAAGGCCGACTTCCATATATATAATGAGGCCTTCGCTTCAACTTTCATTAGTTAACTAATTGAACATCTCTACCTAGGGATACATACAAAGATGCCTCCCAGATCCAGACCCACCAGATCTCCTTGTACTGATATTGAGGCTCCGCCTATGCCTGAAGTAAACACTTCAACTCAAGTGTTCACTTATCTTGATGAAAGGATGAGATCCGTATCTTATAGTCAGTCAAAAGAGATCTCTGGACCTTAAGCCATGGTTACTCTATGGGCCACCTGATTCCCCAGCATTCCTAGCCGAGCTGGAGTTAAAGAATCTACACATCACTAGTCTGCATACAATACATTTACGAAGTACCTTGACTCCGTATGTTGACATTATGTTACTAGAAAGCTTACAATCACTTTTCTGTGTACCTGTGAAAGGTCTGTGTTCTACGAAGCTAAATTATTCAGATGTTCGTGGATCTGACTCTAAACTTGTTTGGCTTCAAATGTATTAGGACTTGTCAAGAAGCACCTAGCATGTACAGTGTTTTTCAAAGCAATTCAAACCAGCGCGACAGAATGGTTCAAACCAGTGCGGCAAAACAATTCATCCACACTAGTGAAATTAAATAAACAAACCAATACATTAGGGTATTTTTTGGGTGGAACTATATTGGATGAACAGCTATTCATCTATGTCAACCAATACACAAAACCCCTACCAAGTTGTTGTATACAGGATAACAAGGAAACCAATTGAGTTCCGTCTGTTTTTCATCCTTGATTGGTTCCCTTGATTAATACTGCAAGACTTTTGTCCCAAATATAGTACATATGAGGAAATCGTCCACATTTAAGATTTCAGAATATTGAAATCTAAAGAAAGTTGGTGTAAAACATTACGTCATTTGGTTTGAAAGACGGTGCAAAGGGGTATGAAACTTTTTGAATTATCGGTTTGATTAATTTTACTAGTGTGATTTGAATCGCTTTGGCGCGCTGGTTTGAATTGCTTTGAAAACCACTGTACACACTGAAATTTACACACCTGCATTTCTCACCCAATTTACACCCAAAATTCTCACCCAATTTACAGTGTTATTCAAAACTATTCAAACCACACTAGCAAAATTAAACAAACCAATAACTCAAAAAGTTTCGTACCCCTTCGCATAGTCTTTCAAACCAAATGGCGTAATGTTTTACACCAATTTTCATTAGAATTCAATATTCTGAACTCTTGAATCTGGACGATTGCCTCATATGGTACTATATTTGGGAGTCTTGCAGTACCAATCAAGGGTCAAGTTCCAATCAAGGGTGAAAAATGGATGGAACTGAACTGGTTTCCTTGTTATCCTGTATACAAAAACTTGTTAGGGGTGTACGAAACATTTTGAATTATTGGTTTGAATCGTTTTGCCTCGCTGGTTTGAAACATTTTGTCACGCTGGTTTGAATTGTTTTGTCGCGCTGGTTTGAATGTACCCCTTCGCACAGTCTTTCAAACCAAATGGACAAGTTGTTGTATACAGGATAACCAGGAAACCAATTGAGTTCCGTCCGGTTTTCACCCTTGATTAATACTACAAGACTTTTGATGAGGAAATCGGCCAGATTTAAGATTTCAGAATATTGACATCTAATGAAAGTTGGTGTGAACCATTCTGTCTTCTTGGTTTGAACCATTTTGTCACGCTGGTTTGAAACATTTTGTCACGCTGGTTTGAATAATATGAAAAACACTGTACTGAGTCAGGGTACTTCGTACATGTGTTGGATGCAAACCATTGATACACTATGTGCAGGTTACTATCGGGTAAAGGGTTTTCACTCGCCTCACACCTCAGATAGATCTTTGGTCTTGTAAGGTACAACTTACATATCCCTGTATATTAATATATACTAAAACATAAGTTGAAAAGAACTGGTTAGTGTAGAAAAATAGTCCAGGTCCTTAGTGAACATCAGTACCTCTACACTAATTATTATTGGTGGGTCTGGTGTCGGGAGATATCTTGGTATGTCCTTCTTTTGGTGGTGTATATATTTTTGGTGGTGTTATAGAATAGCGGGAGATTGTCCTTTTATATTGGGGTGAGCCTCCACACGACCACAGTCACGTGAGTGACCGCGGTCTCAACAATAAAAATTGTTGAACTTGCAGGATTTCTGTACTTGTTTGGATTAGGTGCCGTGGGCACGTGAGTAAGTGAGACAAGTTCATGGTCATAAGGGGCATGCAAGGGTTGAATAACATTTGTTGCATGTGCAGATGAGCACATTTCTAACATTGTTTGGGAAAGGGGTCTACGACACCCTACGACAGCTCACAACAGGAGTGGAGGAACCCCAAATCTTGGTTGACATAGGTTGACATAGCAACTAAGATATTGGATACATAAGGAGGGCGTTGCCCGTTCTAGTGAACGACATTGATAAAGAGATCAGTCACGTGAACCCTAGTTTAGTTATTATAGGAATATAACATATGAGTACAACAACTTCCCTGCCTTACTTAAAGAAGTTGTTAGACAACGGACGGACTCGCATTCCGGTATACATTGTTGAGCGTTTCCATAAACCCTCTTATAATCAGGAAGTGTTATGACGTTGGCCTCCAATAACTCTCTCAAGTATGGTGCTTCAGTGTTCATTCTAGATCGCTTATATTCTTTCTAAACTAGATGTCAATGATCTATCTTCACAATTGATACCCGTTCAAACATGACCGGGATCCCAGATATATATAGTTCTCCTTAGAATCCATTTCTGCATTCAATCCGGAGCTCATCCCTTTCCGGAGCCCCAATCGGAACGCTTCCAATTCCTGAAATCCAATTGCAATCATTCCGTTTGTCCCCACTGTTTCTATTCTTGGAATTCCGCCTCGGGCCTTTGACGTCATTCGATTCTGAGGACCGAGCTCTTTCCTTATACACAAGATTCAACCCTCGGGTTCATCCTCGTGCATCGAATGTGTCAACACGTGATGGGTTGTGATGAGGAAAGTAAATATTGTACCTGCATATACGATGTGATCTCATGCCATTATATAAATGAAACAATGTTGGACCCGATGGAGGCGGAGCAACGAGGCTGAGTACGATATATAAGGAGTGATTCCCACTCCAGTCTGACATCAGGAGTTCTCTCAGAACAATTGAGGATAACACGGATTAGCCCTAGGTCATACTCAATACATACAAGTCTGAAAATTAACAGAATGCAACCTCCGGAACCTCATACAGTGTCATGCATGCTTAGTAATACACTCATCATGCACACTGCCTGATTTCATCTGCACACTCTATTCGTAGACACATGTGAGCCTGGCCCATCTGCCCAACTCAGTGTTTTCACTCTGTACTGTAGGCAAGACACGATGATTGTCACGGCTCACAAGTTCAACATACATGAGTGTAAAGGATAACGCTTGATATGCGGTTCCAGAGAGACAGCGAGTTACCACCCGTGGCTCCTGTTTCTCAACAGTGAGACTGAGTGCACATCATGTCCTCAATCTCAGCTAATAATTTATAGTCTTTACCATGTGATACACAATACACAATGCTACGATAAGTTCTGGATGAACTTATGTTTTTTTTTTTTTTTTTTTTTTTTTTTTTGCACAAATGGCGTTGGTACAAGTCAGTTTATAAACAATTGATTCTACCTAAATCAGGCATTCTCATAAATGGCTTCCGTTAACAAATATCTTGTTGTAGCATGTCTCTTTCACTGGCTTAACCTTCTCTCTAGCTGGAGACTCTTCACTTATTGACAATTAATCCCAGCCTTTCGTCATACTCTAGTATCTATACTCCATATTCGGAAGTTGTTCTATTGTAAGGCAAGAAATAGATATCCACTTGAAAACAATCTTTACTAGGTCGAACGCTATGTGCAATAGAGTGCCCGAATCCATCGGCCTGAACGCACGAGTAAAAAGCACAGTTAAGAACCTTCCTTTTGGGACTAAGAATCAATTGCTTCTTTTGGATTCCAGGACCAAAGACAAAGTAACCACCAGAAAAGCCCACGTATCCCAGATTAGTAGCGTGTTTTGCAATAGCAAAGCTTTCATACCAATCGAACTCCACGTGGAGGTCTTCAAAATTCGAATAAGAAAATACATTGATTTGAGTAGAGAATGGCTCAAAGGGTTTACCCGATAGTGGTATCAAGAAGCCATTTATATCTGCAGCAAAGACCAATGGAAATTCGGGAGACATAATCTTCTCGTCTGATTGGAACTCATGAATACCCTCCACAGAAGAATTTGTTGTTCGGTTGTACGGCAAGACATATAGGTCCACCCTAAAACAATCACTGGTAGTTCTGTATGTTTGTTCATATATCCAGTGGGAATTATTAACGTTGCAGGAAAAGAATTGAAAATTAAGTACCTTCAGTTCACTATCCAAATTCATAGGAATCCTTGCAACTTCTGGGCCAAAGACAAGCATATTTTCATAAAGCCCAATGAAACCCTTATCTGAGGCTGGATAATTATCTCTAAAGAAGACGGAAACAGGGTTCTCCATCAGACCATAAGACAATACACTTGAATCTGTCTTTCCGTTCATAAAACTAGAGCCTGAAAGTGGAATGAGTGTGTTATTGACTTTAGCGAAGAAGACTAAAGGAAGTTCGAAAGATTCAGTCGAGGACAGAAGGTTTTTCTCAGACACTCTATTCTCAGACACTCCATTCTCAGACACTCCATTCTCAAACACTCCATTCTCAAACACTCTATTCTCAGACACTCCATTCTCAGACACTC
>NLAO01001773.1:55342-101846 GCA_002370835.1 Metschnikowia continentalis | reverse complement strand
ATTTTGCTAGTGTGGTTCGAAACATTCTGTCGCGCTAGTTTGAATCATTCTGTCGCACTGGTTTGAATCGTTTTGAAAAACACTGTAGTCTGTATAGTCTGTATGGTCTGTATAGACAGTATTAATAGTATGTAAATCATATTATTGTTGCGCCATTCACACCATTCACCATTTATTTTTCGTCCATCACCACTCACCAATATCATGTACTTTTTGGTGTACCATATTTTTGGTGTACTCCACTCACCAATAAATTAGTGAGTGGTTTTGGTGAGTGGTTTTGGTGAGTGGTTTTGGTGAGTGGTTTTGGTGAGTGGTTTTGGTGAGTGGTTTTGGCGAGTGGTTTTGGCGAGTGGTTTTGGCGAGTGGTTTTAGCGAGTGGTTTTAGCGACTGCTTTTAGCGACTGCTTTTAGCGAGTGGTTTTGGCGAGGTGATTTTCGTGATGCAGGACTGCGCTCAGCACCAACACGAACCCCACCATGAACTCCGTCTATAACCATGGCATAAAACAGACACAAAGCCTAACGCGTGATCTTGCGGCGTTCGAGAAAAATGTTAGCACGCTGCCCATGTCGCTCCAAGGCCTGATCATCACGTCGCTCACCGGCTTCAAAAAGACCATCAAGGAGTACACGGACTTGGTACGGCAGTGTGATAACGTGGACGAAAAACATGAGGCTCGGCTCCGTAAGTTCTCCACGGATTTGGCTCTGTTCCAGACCAAGTTCGACTCTTTACGCCACCAACGTGATGCTCTAGTACAGGCGGAGTCCCACCAGCAACTCATTGGCCGCCGTAGTGGGGCCTCGGATAACCCCTATGACCCGACGGCCCCCTTGGCCCACCCGGAGCCAATGTCGTACCTGGAGGGCCTATATACTGAGAAGCAGTCGCTTGGCCGGGGGAACCAGCAGCTCGACATGATCTTGGAAATGGGACAGAACGCATTGGGGGATTTGGTGGAGCAAAACGAGACGTTGAGGAAGTTGGGCGCCAAGTTTGAGCTGAGTTTGGTAACTTTGGGCGTAAGTCAGGGCACTATCCGCAGAGTGGAACGCAGGGCTCGACAGGATAAATGGATATTCTGGGGAATGGTTGTGGTGTTCTTTGTCTTGTGTTATTTTATTATCAAGTACTTTCACTAGTCACGTGACTTCTCACGTGACTGCGTTGATCTTGTGCTGAGCTAGTGCTAGACTAGTTCTGGGCTAGTGCTAGACTAGTGTTCAACTGGTTACTGGCTCTAGGTCTAGCACTAGTTCTGGTTATTGATACTGTTCATGGTTCTGACGCTGGTTCTGGTAATGCTCTTGGTTCTAGTTCTGGTTCTAGTTACTATTCCTGGTCCTGGTTTTGTTCCTGGTTCTGTCGCTGGTTCCAGTTCTAGCTCTAGTTACTATTTCCTGGATTTCCTACTGGTCCTGGCTCTGACACTGGTCTTGGTTACTGGCTTGTCACATGGCTAGTGCTGGACTGGCTACTAGTTGGTTACTAGCTCTGGTTTTGGTAGTGCTCCTGGTACTAGCTTTGGTACTAGCTCTGGTTCTAGTTTTGCTCCTGACTCTGGTTCTAGTATTGCTTCCTGTTCCTGGTTCTAGTTGGTTACTGGCTATAGTCACTGTTCCTGCCCATAGTCACTCTTTCCTGGCTCTCACACTGGTCTTGGTTCTAATTATGGCTGGTCACGTAACTAGTGCTGAACTGGTAACTAGTTAGTTACTGGTTCTAGCTCTATCTTTAGTTCCGGTTATAGGTTACTAGGTGGTTGGTTACTGGTACTGTTCTTGGCTCTAGTCACTATTCCTGGCCATCGTCACTGGTCCTGGTCCTGTTACTGGCTCGAGTTCTCCCTTGACTTTAGCTACTGGTTCTAGCTCTAGCTCTAGTTTTGGTTCTAGCCACTATTCCCTTACTCGGGCTCTAGTTTTAGCTCTGGTTACAAGTTACTGGTTGGTTGGTTGCTAGTTGCTACCGGTTACTACGTGGGTACTGGTCTATTACTGGTGCTTCTAATGCATTAATAGTTCAGTAATAGTCACTCCTTGACTATTTACATTGATAATGCCTAGTCACTGGTCACCTGACTTCGAACAATGAATGCTGATGTTATCAATCACTGGTTACTGTGAGTTACCATAGCTATCTGACCAGTTACAGTTACTAGCTACTTGACTAGCATTACTATTAATTAGTTACTGACTACTGGTCGGTAGTCAAGGGGTTTGATATGGATGACCTGATGGTATTGTGATGAATACCTGGAGCCAAATATTCATACTGGACAGAATCATACTGGACAGAACCATACTGGGCAGAATCATACTGGATAGATTCATACTGGACAGATTCATACTGAGTCAAGTTCAAGTAGATGAGAGTTGATAATGGATGAGCTGCACATATGACTATATCAATATGAGTGTTCATATTATGAGTTCTGGTTGACTATGAGTTCTGGTTAACTATGAGTTCTGGTTGACTATGAGTTCTGGTGATTGAATATGAGTTCTGGTTGACTATGAGTTCTGATGACTATGAGTTCTGATGACTGATTGTGAGCTCTGGTGATGATTGGATGGAGACAGTGAATATCCAACCATGGCATTTCAACGCAAAAGGTATCGTAATCACTATAGGTTAGTACCAAATGGAGTGTACATTTTTGAGTGTGCATTCATCATAGTATTACTATCACATTTGTTCAATACACGACATGTTCTCGTGTGCTTTTGCTTCATGTATACTTGTTGGACCTTTCAATATCGTTAACTTAATAGCTTACTCTAGAGAAGTACAGTAGTGCATATAATAAGAAAGAAAAATAGAAGTAGAGTAGTGCATATAATCAGAAATAGAAATAGAAGTAGAAGCAGAAGTAGAAAGAGATGAATACATGGATATCGGCATAAAAATGGTTCATACTGTCAAATTACGGTAGTTGATATTATAGTAGGTTCTTTTCATTGTTCAGAAGGGGTCTAGGCTGGAAGTATGCTAGAACAGGGCCATTCCAAACATTTGGAACTGTCCTTGTAGCCTTAATACTGTACTACTCACTACTCACTACTCACTAACTAGTCACTACTCACTAACTAGTCACTACTCACTAACTAGTCACTACTCACTAACTAGTATTACAACTATTACTACTTCTGACTACTTCTGATTGTAACTACTACTACTAATACTCCTTCTTATTATAACTGACTACTACTACTACTACTCCTTCTAATTATAGCTGAAAACTACTCCTTCTGATTATAACTGACTACTACTACTATTACTCCTTATTATAACTGACTACTAATACTATTAACTATACTACTAGAATATTTGAATATAGTACATTTCTATTGGATCCACCAGACAGGGCTCTGGCCGTAGGGTATCAAGAAGCCTATTATGACTGATCCTAACTCCAACCATTAAACCTTTTTAATACACTTAGTAAATCTGCGCTATACCCTACACTATACACTATATACTCATCTTACAATATAGACTAATGATCTAACTACTACTACTACTACTCCTTCTGATTATAACTGACTACTACTACTATTACTACTACTACTACTACTACTAATTACATCTCACTACTGACTACTACTACTACTGACTACTTACTTCTCACTACTGACTACTTACTTTTCACTACTGACTACACTTCTATACTACACCACTTCACAACTACACTGGTGTAGCATTCACAAAATTAATAGAGTAATGGTTTAGGACTTGTACATAGTATACGCTATAAGAGCAGGACGGTATGGTTACGATATACTGAAAGTCTATAACAAAAATATCAAGGATTGGGTATAGTCTAGTAATATCAAGATAATAAGTATCATGATTAGTCTAGGTCCGTGGAACTAACATATAGCACCATAGCTGTATCATGATCTGACATGTACGGATGTATGATCAAGAGACAGTCAACAGTAAGTACCCATTCTAGATACTGATACTCCCAATACTCCCAATACTAATTTTCCCAATACTAAAAGAATATGTATTACTACTACTACTACTACTACTACTACTACTACTACTACTACTACTTCTGATTATAACTGACTACTACTACTCACTACTCACTATTCACTACTAATACTAATACTGTACTGCTACTGTACTACTAATGACTAGTAATGACTACTGACTACTGACTACTAACAACTAACTACTGACTACTGACTACTGACTACTGACTACTGTACTACTACTGTACTACTACTGTACTACGACTGTACTACTACTACTACTACTACTACTACTACTACTACTACTACTCTACTACTACTGTACTAATACTACTAATACTGTACTACTAATACTACTACTACTACTACTACTACTACTACTACTACTACCTACTACTTACTACTTACTACTTACTACTACTACTACTAGCTACGAACTACTACTGACTTATACTAGTATGCGTCGTAATCTATACTGACTGCCTGTATATATTGCTAGAGTGTAGAGTGGTGTGTGATACTGTTCTATTGTAAAATATCATGTTTGCATGTTTTGTGACTCTTAAATGGCCATTAAAATCAGACACTGTAGACCAAAATACCTCAAGAGACTACCTACGGTGGATGTATCATATAACAGATACTAGTCTACACTAGTATATAGTAGTTTATTGTGCTTTAGTAGAAAGTAGTGTAGGGTAATATCAACTATAGCATATAGTAGTATATAGTAGTATAAAGTGGTGTCTACCATAGGAAAGGCCCTGTCTATGAAGGTATTATGAAGCCTCTCAGTCCGATTGTTTCAATGGCCAGGCCATCATTGTACGAAGTACTATGATGGCTATTCTAGAAAATCCTTACCATTGTTCTGGTGGAGAGTTTTTCGGAGCCACGTTTCTCTCAAAGTATATAAACCACTCCGGTTCCTCTCTTTGACGAACCAGCACAGGTACAAGATTAGGTTAAAACACGTTATAAAGAACATAACAACTACTACCACTACTCCTTCGGATTGTAACTGACTACTAATACTACTAACTATACTACTACTACTACTACTACTACTACTAACTATACTACTACTACTACTCTACTCACTACTCACTACTCACTACTCAGTACTCACTACTCACTACTCACTACTCACTACTCACTACTCACTACTCACTACTCACTACTAACTACTCACTACTAACTACTGACTACTGACTACTGACTACTGACTACTGACTACTGACTACTGTACTACTACTCCTTCTGATTATAACTGACTACTACTCCTTCTCATTATAAATGACTACTACTACTGTACTACTACTACTACTACTACTAATTATACTACTACTACAGACTACTACTACTACTAACTATACGACTACTACTACAGACTACTACTACTACTACTACTATTACTACTACTACTACTATTACTAACTATACTACTACTGACTACTACTACTATTACTAACTATACTACTACTGACTACTACTACTATTACTAACTATACTACTACTGACTACTACTACTCCCTCTTTCAACTTATGTTTTGGTATATATTGATATACCGGGACATGTAAGTTGTACCTTACAAGACCAAGGCCCTAAACTTGGGCCCCAACTCCTCTTATGCTTTTTCCGCTCGTCTAAGGCCTGCTCAGCCCTATTGTTCAAGGTCTGCCCAGCCCTTTTGTCTAGCAATGGTCTGCATACAACCTGTCCACGAAGTACCTCGTCTCCGTACATGCTAGGTACTCGTTGACACCTTCTTATTATAACTGACTACTTCTCTTTTGTTTTATAACTGACTACTCCTTCTTATTCTAACTGACTACTCCTTCTGATTTAACTGACTACTCCTTCTGATTTAACTGACTACTCCTTCTGATTATAACTGACTACTCGTTCTGATTATAAATGACTACTACTACTGTACTACTATTATTATTTATCTGTTATATTCATATTCATACACTATATCATTTCATAATTTTGAGGAAATCCCATTCATCAGTGCTTTTCCGGAGGAGCAATCATACACCTTTTGCTCCAAAACCTATGGCCGTACCTTCTAAGAGACAAGATTGGTGGTGGTACCTCAAAAGGAGGGATCAATTCTGATTGAAGTATTTGTGCAGATTAATCACTATCGTCCAGGTCATCTTCATTATGGCCTGACCATTGTTAGGCTAGAACAGAGTAGATTTCATGATACCTTTATATGCAGTACCTTTATATGCAGTATCTTACATATGATGAATCTAATACAGTGTTTTTCAAAACTATTTAAACCAGCGCGCCAAAACAATTCAAACCAATAATTCAAAAAGTTTCGTACCCATTCTCTCATTCTTTCAAACCAAATGGACAAGTTGTTGTATACAAGATAACAAGGAAATCAGTTCAGTTTCAGTTCCGTCCGTTTTTCACCCTTGATTGGTACTGCAAGACTTTTGCCCCAAATGTAGTTCATAAGAGGCAGTCCTTCAGATTTAAGATTTCAGAATATTGAATTCTAATAAAAATTGGTGTGAAACATTATGCCATTAGGTTTGAAAGATTGTGCGAAGGGCAACGAAACATTTTGTCTTCTTGGTTCGAAACATTTTGGCGCGCTGGTTTAAAACTTTTTGGTGCGCTGGTTTGAATAGTTTTGAAAAACACTGTACTTTGAGTGAAATATTCTGTATGGTTAAAATTCCGTCAAGTCGTCCGAAGTACCTCGCCAAAATTATTTCCTAAAACGTTTCCTAAAACGATTTTTCTAATTTCGCCAAGTCTTTGCTGTGAGGTCATGGTCTGGCCCTGTGAGAAAGTTTATCCGCGGTGCATCAAGTCATTAGTGCTTACTCACTCACTCACTCACTCACTCACTCTCTCACTCACTCACTCACTCTCTCACTCTCTCACTCTCTCACTCTCTCACTCTCTCACTCTCTCACTCTCTCACTCTCATACCACCTTCTATACACCTTCTATACACCTTCTATACACCTTCTATACCACCTTCTATATTAAATAACTATAACACACCCCTCCCTAATATATACCCCTATAAACTTAAACTACCTACTACTGTATATGCAGTATGGGCGTTCCCCTCCTTTGATGTGTCCTGCATATAAACCATGTCGATCGGTTCACGCGTCGCCCCACCCATCACCTCCTACCAGCACCAATACACAAATACTACTTACTGTACTATACTAAAGCTTATATATTGACTCTTAATAGTTGGTGACTGCATACACTGACTGTTGCTCTCTTTTACATTGACAGTTGCTCCGACATCATGGCTTGTGGTTAATTCCTTGTGGTTAATTCCTTGTGCTTAATTCCTTGTGCTTCATTATGCTTCATCCCTTTGCTTCATTATGCTTCATCCCTTTGCTTCATTATGCTTAATCCCTTGTTATCCCTTACTCTCCTTCGTGCTCCTTCGTGCTCCTTCGTACAGAAGTCACTTTCCTGTTTAGGAAAGCCATGAATTCCCGAAACGGAGAAACCTGGTGCCATGTGCGGCGCGCAGCCCACAACATTTCCTAAATAGGCAAAGGCGCACTGGCTGCGAAAAACCATTTACCTAAACCGGTCATCACTGACTTTCATTCGCTCTCCATTTATATACTCCCATTGGCACCGAAATGTTCCGTATTATTTATTATAGCTTCTCAAGTTCGTGTCATCTTGCTTCACTCGGATCCAATCTCAACCCGGATCCAATCTCAACTTGGAACCAATCTCAACTCGGAACCAATCTCAACTTGGAACTAGTCTCAACTTTGGAACATTTGGAAATCTGTTCCACTCCATTACCATACTCTAACACATCCACGAGTCCCTATATTTGGTTCTATCAAGACCACACTGCAATCATTTTCGATTGGACTATCATTATCTAAACCTGTTCTACCGTCTGATCTATACCGTCTGATCTATACCAACTGATCTATACCAACTGATCTATACCAACTGATCTATACCAACTGATCTATACCAACTGATCTAGTACTTAGAACGTCCCACCTGATACCTATTTCTTCATATCTAGGACCTGACCTGATCTAATACCAACCCGACCTGATCTAATACCGACCCGACCTGATCTAATACCGACTTGACCTGATTTATATTGACTTCAGTTCATACCTGAAATGATTTTTCTTCGGCTCCTTTTTCTACTTGCTTTGGCATTGGCATTGCCGATCCAGCTCAACGCACGTGACGACGATGTTATTATCACCACGACCCAGAATGTGGGTTGGGCCGCTCTCTTTGGAGCTAAAACTACGGCTCCAGCTGCTGCTACTCCCGTAGCTGCCACCCTAGCCACTCCTGCCACTCCTGCCACTCCAACTGCAGCCAATACCCCCAATGACAATTCCAATACAAATACTGGTTCTAGTGCGATCAGTACTGGTACCAAGTCGGGTGGAGTGCTCTCGCTGATTCTTTCTCTCTTTGGAGACTCCAATGACTCTAGTTCTGAGTCTAGTTCTGGCTCCAGTTCTGGAGCTACTTCTGGAGCTACTTCTGGCTCCACTGGAAATACTGGAAATACTGGAAATACTGGAAATACTGGAAATACTGGAAATACTGGAAATACTGGAAATACTGGAACTACAAGTTCTACTGGTTCTAGTTCTACACCTATTTCTGGCTCGGGCTCTGGTTCTGGCTGGCTCTCATCTATTCTCGGCCTCTTTGGTGGCTCTAACTCCAATTCCGGAAGTTCTGGAGCTTCTGGAGCTTCTGGAAGTTCTGGAAGTTCTGGTACTGGCTCTTCTGGCACTTCTGGAAATGCTGTCTCTTCTGGAAATGCTGGTACGGGCACTTCAGCTTCCAGTTCCTCTTCAGAATCTGATGGTGCAGACTCGTCCGGATCCGGAGATACTCCTGGCTTCACAGGTCTCGTCACAGTACAGGGTGCAGGAAACGGGCAGTCTCTGGGCTCATCATCCGATAGTTCGTCGTCCAGCTCCAGCTCCTCCGGTTCTGACTCGGGCTCTGGCGCCCTGGACCTGGACATCTCGCTGGTGGCAGCATACGCTGAGCTGGGTGCAGGCATATCCTACTCTCCCTACACCAAAGATGGCCAGTGTAAGTCCGCTAGTCAAGTGGCCAAAGATATGGCACTCCTTAAAGCATACCCTCTCATCCGGCTCTACTCAGTGGACTGTTCCGGAGTCAAGAACGTCCTTGCATCCATTTCGTCCTCGCAAAAATTATTCCTTGGCGTATGGGATATTAATGCTCTCAGCTCCGACTTGCCTAGTATGGCAGAACAGGTGGAGAGTTCTAGTCGAGGCTGGAATGCTGTTCATTCAGTGTCTATAGGCAATGAGGTGGTCAATGCAGGAACAGCATCAGCATCACAGGTGGCTAGCGCAGTACAATCAGCCCGGCTGTGGTTCAAGCAAAATGCTTCTTCTTATTCTGGCTATATCGTGGCCGTGGACACATTGGCTGCTATGATGGCTGACTCGTCTATGTGCAGTACGGGAGATTATATTGCAGTCAACTGTCATCCTTATTTCAGTGGAATCGAGGCCTCCACTGCAGGCACATGGTTAAAAAGTCAAGTGCAGAGCTTACAGAGTCATTGTGGCAACGGCAAAAAAATCCTTATTACGGAAAGTGGCTGGCCCACACAAGGCAATACCGAGGGTAGTGCCGTGCCGTCTGTGCAAAACCAGTTGTTGGCCATCAAGAGCATTTCCAAAACCATGGGTGATCAGGTGTTGATGTTCACCACATATAACGATTACTGGAAGTCGCCAGGCTCCTGGAATGTCGAGCAACACTGGGGCATTTACGGTGACCTGAGCTCCTAACGCTCCAAGCAAGTTGGTGCTGAGGGTGCTGGGTCTATCATAGCATAACGAAAATCATGTAATATCAAAAATAGTGAAATAAAAATATTATAACTGTGTAATAATAGTTAGTGTATGAGTTGAGTATATAGATTTTTTTTTGTAGTGGGTTGAAGGGCTGACCCTCGGAATTGGCCTTGGTGGCCCTCGGAATTGGCCCTCGGAATTGGCCTTGGTGGCCCTCGGATTTGGCCCTCGGATTTGGGACTATAGAAGACTTAACCCGTACACCATGCTACCTCAGCAGAAAAAGGCCCAACGCAAGTGACCTTTTTTTCGCTTTTTATCTTGTAAAAATAAGTTTTCTGGAATCCTGGAATTCCGGACTTCACATCCCATTTTTTGAAATCCGGAATCTTTGTTTGGTATACCTTTGGAGGTCTTGTGGCTAGACAATTCCGGCCGCGACCCACAATTCCGGCTAAGCTATCGCATACCATATCAGGATCAGTGCTCATAATTGTATATCTTAAGTAGTGATCTACCTATTGTGGTATTATGGAGCCTCTTTGTCTGACACGAACACTGACATTGTTAGTATTTTGGCCACCACAAGGGTGACATAGTGTATGGGGTGCAGTCCAAGGTCACACCGTTCAACGTGCAATTGGAAAGCGACAAAAAGGTCAAGGATCTTGATGGCTATGAATGTCATTTCAACGGGAATACATACCTGGAGTACTTGAGGGTCGAGAAAGTGGATGGACCATTAATGAAATGCACTCAGGTGGAATTCTACTTCTTGACAATTGACGAGGTGAAGACTTTGAATGCGGCTATGCTCCAGAGTCAGAACCAAGTGTAGAAAAAAAAGACGTTTGGTTTTGAGAAAGGTTTATTTTAAAGGGAGGTTGTGAAGGGAGGTTGTGAAGGGAGGTTGGGATAACCTGTAGATTATTAACTCCTCATGTGCCCTCAACTCGGACACATCAGGTGGTCCTTTCAATAGTCATGGAGTACAGTCCAGAGAACTGTACTTATTGGTGTTCATAAAGTTCATAGTCTCATCAAGATATGTGTATACTTGAGGAGTTACACGAGAGCTGTTTCTGGTGGGTCAGGGAGTAGAAGACATTGTGATGTCTTCCCAGATAATATTCTGATTGATTAATTAACACTAGGATTGTAGCCAGAGTTCCAACTAATATAGTCCAGGAACTCTGCTAGACTTTCTGTCTTTCACAGAAGCTAAACCTTCTTCAACATGTTTCATGCTGGAGCTAAACCTTCATCAAGAATCACCAAAGGAAGGCGTAGCACACTCTATACTTTCTAAGAGCGCACCTTGTTTTAAGATAAAATATGTCCCGGCTACGGCGGGGATATTAAATAAAAGATAAATAGACAAATGGTGATTATCAAGAAATTATCCCGCACTGTGGGATTTTTTTTTACCAAGGTCATGAAGACTATATCGTTTGATTCAGTATTCTTCAATTGTTTACGTTTCTTACCTTTTACTTTTATTTTTGCTTCTGGAATATCAGCTCTATTAATAGACCCCGTTAATGATAACATTTCACCAATAAAGTTTAAAGATAATGGTGTACCAGTATTACAGAAATTTAATATAATTAAATATACAGCTAATCATGGCATATAAGTTAATAAACCTTGATAGTAATAAATTAATCTATTATGATATCTATTATATAATATACCACCAACTATAATAAATAAACCTGGAGATACAAAACCATGAGCTAAACATAAAACTAAACTACCTGATATACCTGTTAATGTATTAGATAATATACCTAATATACATACTCCCATGTGCGAGATGGAACTATAAGCTATAACAACTTTTAAATCAGTTTGTCTTAATGTTATTATTGATGTATAAATAATAGTAATAACACATAAAACATAAACTAATGGAGTATATAAAACTGCTGCATCAGATAGTGTAGGTAATATTAATCTAATTATAGCATAAACAGCTAATTTTAATATAACTCCATTTCTGAAATGATCAGTCATTGCTCATTCTCAAAACTCCCTCTGAAGGTTTATCACCCATATGTCCTAAATCTCTCAATTTAGTAAATGGTACCCTTGTAAGAGCTTTAGTCAAGATGTCTGCGACATTGTCATAAGTGCTAATGTATGAAGTGTTCCCTCAAAGGCCTGTTTCTAGTCTCAGGAGGTATCTGGGTCTAAAGGAAGTAGACTTGGTATACAAAATATATGTCAGGGTGCAGTAGATAGTGTCATAGTAGACTATAGGACTTATAGTGGACTTATAGTCGACTTATACATCACATTAGATACAGGGTAGATGGATTAGAATACTCTATAGTAGATTAGTTACTAGTTACTACTTACTACTTACTGCTTACGAAATTACATGGATGGTAAGGTAATGATATTCGAATAAATACTGGACTAGCTAATAAAACTCAACTTATACTGAACTTGTTATGTTTTTTGATACGTTTATGGCCCACTGATACTATGCTCTTTGGCGGTTCCTCAAAGAGAGCTACTACTACTACAATACTGGTCTTACTGGTTCAACTGATCCTACTGGCTCTACTGATCCTACTGGTTCAACTGATCCTACTGCTTTAACTGATTCTACTTTTGACGCATTAACAGGAGTCCACGCTATACATATCAGATATTATATATACAAATATACTTCTGCCTAAATAAATTTCTTACATTTATTATATTAATATATAGCCCGCAGGAAGCTGCGGGCTATATATGAATAGTTTGATTGGAATGTTAGCCTTTTATTCTTGAAAAGTTTATAATTATGATTTCACGAATAATAGCCATGTCTTTGCAGAAGCTACGGTTATATATTTACATGTATTGGACATATTATGATTATTTATATATATAATATGTTATTAATGGGGATCTTAAATTATTATGCTTAGATGAGAAATATAAATTTTAAAAATAATGAGAATGTTTATTGATGATTTACAGATTTTGCTGATGGTGAATCCAATTTATTTAATATCTACAAGAAAATTAAAAGGAGGACAATCATCAGTTAAATCAGTTTTCATTTACATATAGACGATATTAATGTATTATATTATATACAAGAAAATTGTTAGATTCTGGTTACGTCCAGTACTCTGTTTTGTGTGTTTTGTATGTTTATTCGCCGATGTTTCCTCAAAGAGGAACCATCGCACCTTATATAGACTAGTCCTGCATAGAGGAATGGAGGTCGTATTGAAGGCTGGAGGCCGCTCAACATCTGATCGACCAGTCCAGGGTTTCAAAATCCACATGGGTATTACACTACCCATGGTGGGTCTAACATCCCCCCAAGCCTGGACTGTCGTTCAGTTAATCGGGGAGCGGGTGCTAGTGTAGAAAGGAAGAGCTCAGGCCAAGTGTATGTGTAAGGACCTGTTGAACTGTTTGATAGAGGGAGGTCCCCTTGCAGGATGCTTGTGGGATAGTGAACAGCAGTGAGCGGTGGTTAAACTTAAAAGTAAGAATGTCCGCTAAAGCGAGAGACTTCGGCATTAGTTTCGTGGTTTTAGTTTTTGAACAGAAACTTGTGATAATGGAGAGCCGATACGTATTCGTGACAAGTTGTTTGACGGAGTGGTCAGGTTCACTTAAAGGCTCAGTTGAGTAGAGTTGCAATGCATAAATGGTTGAGTGGAGTTGCAATGCATAAATGGTTGAGTGGAGTTGCAATGCATAAATGGTTGAGTGGAGTTGCAATGCATAAATGGTTGAGTGGAGTTGCAATGCATAAATGGTTGAGTGGAGTTGCAATGCATAAATGGTTGAGTGGAGTTGCAATGCATAAATGGTTGAGTGGAGTTGCAATGCATAAATGGTTGAGTGGAGTTGCAATGCATAAATGGTTGAGTGGAGTTGCAATGCATAAATGGTTGAGTGGAGTTGCAATGCATAAATGGTTGAGTGGAGTTGCAATGCATAAATGGTTGAGTGGAGTTGCAATGCATAAATGGTTGAGTGGAGTTGCAATGCATAAATGGTTGAGTGGAGTTGCAATGCATAAATGGTTGAGTGGAGTTGCAATGCATAAATGGTTGAGTGGAGTTGCAATGCATAAATGGTTGAGTGGAGTTGCAATGCGTAGATAGTTGTGTCTGTCGTGATTTCTTTGAAAGCCGAAGAAATTCGGTCTTTTGATCGGTTATCGGTCCGTAGGTTGTTGACTTGAGTAGAGTTATAATCCAAGGATTTCAGTATAGGTCGAAGTGCAAGGTAATTTGGACGGGATAGAATGTATGAGTAAGCCGTAGGCATGGGCTCTACTGATCCTACTGGTTCAACTGATCCTACTGGTTCAACTGATCCTACTGGCTCTGGTCTCATCGTCTCATCATCTCATTGTCTCATTGTCTTATTGTCTCATTGTCTCATCGTCTCATGGTCTCCTAGTATCATGAGTGCCAGAGAGTGTCATGGTCTCCTAGTCTCATGGTCTCCCAGTCTTATTGTCTCATAGTTTTATGGTCTCATGGTCTCATGGTCTCATGGTCTCATGGTCTCATGGTCTCATGGTCTCATGGACTACCATAGATTATCAGAGTATCTGGACGGTCAATGGCTATTTTACCTTTGGAAGTCTATTGATCCTACTTGTTAGTCTGCTGGGTATATCATTGGTATAACTGTATCAAAGAACATAATATATCTTTATTTTGATTTTCAATCATATTTATTATGTATAGACTTTTCTCATCTATTTCAGTGGATTAGGAAAAATGTATATTTTTAAATCAAATGAGATACCTCTATAACTAAAAAATTACTCTAGTTAATACAGTCTTAATTCTATGAAATGGAATGTTAGTTATACTAACTGACCTTTGCTTAAGTTATTTGAGAAGTAGTAAAGATGTTAGTTTTGATGGGGACGTCGACATCAGCGAATGCAACTGATGTGTGTAATAACAAAGATTTTGCTCCAGGGTGGTTTATATAACTTTGAGAGAAACGTCGTAACGGAAAACGCTCGTGCAGTACAATAGTGATATTCTGGAATATCCTAAAACGTCATTGTTAAGGGTTATCTACTCAGTCTCCTACCAGCCATCTACCAGCCATCTACCAGCCATGTACCAGCCATGTACCAGCCATCTACCAGCCATCTACCAGCCATGTACCAGCCTCCTACTCGGCCCTCATTGTACGAGACACCAACCATTGGTTTGGCCAGCTTAGGTATGATGCATGATTGTAATCCTATACTAAGTCGAGTAGATTCCGTGTCTAACATATAGTACATAGTAAATAAAGGACCACATAGAGTTCTAGAGTGGACTGTGGTAGAGTGTAAAAGTTAGTGCTATAGTGGAGAGTGATGTATTAGAGAGTGAGTAGTGCAACACAGTAAATAGTAATAGAGTGGTGGAGAGTGGAGATGTGTTTAGAGAAAGTAGCATAGTAGAGAGTGGTAGACGAATAGAGAGTATCCAGTATAAGAGTCTTAGAGTTGTATCATAGCAATACTAGGACTGGAGAGTACTTCTAGAGAGTACTACAGAATATCAGTAGAGAGTTTTACTAGGGAGTACTACTAGAGTGTACTACTACAGAGTACTACTACAGAGTATTACTACAGAGTACTGGTAGAGAGTACTACTACAGAGTACTACAGAGTACTACTAGGGAGTACTACTACAGAGTATTACTACAGAGTATTGGTAGACAGTACTACTACAGTAATCTATGGGAAGTCAAATGTGACAAGGTGAATTATAGCAAGTGAAGTTTATGAAAAGTCAAGGCATTACGGAGGGCCTCTTCATTCAGTAAATCTTTACTAACCTGTTTCTCCTGTGATTCTTCACTGACCTATTCCACCTGTCTCCTTACGATTCCTTCAGTCGGAAGGTCCGAAGGTTGGTACTGCACCATCAACAAGAAGAATATATAACTGCTTTACCCCGTAGAGTAAATGTAGTACTCAGGAAAGAAACCATTATTTAGTCACTCATTGAAAGAACCACCCAAAGGAGTAAGCAAAAGTACTAGAGTATCATGGTTATGATTTGATGGTTATGAGTAGAGTCTGTGACCAGTTCCATCCTGTAAGCTTCTAGTTTCTTATACCTAGACTAGTTGACGTCTGTGATGAGCTAGAGGACCCGGATGGAATGTGGAGAGTTTTTCCCCTTTGCACCTAGCAACAACCGGTTGACTAGGCGATGCCGTTGTCAAATACTTAAATAGCTTAGATTCCTCTTTCTGGGGAATCATCAACCAAAAAACATACCAAACTGAATACCTGACGTAACAACAAGAATCTAACAAATGTTAGTTAATAGCAATAGTATCAGTCAATAAGTGTAAATTATTGCGATTCATCATGTATCGTCGTATAAACTGAGCGGTTATGTCATTGGGAGTCAGATAAACTGGAGCACTTCTATAGTTGTAGAACTTCAGTATTCATCTCATTCTTTTCTATTCATCTCATTCTTTTCTATTCATCTCAGTCTTTTCTATTCATCTCAGTCTTTTCTATTCATCTCTGTCTTCTCTGTCTTCTCTATTCTTCTCATTCATCTCATTCATCTCTATTCTTCTCATTCATCTCTATTCATCTCATTCTTCTCTATTCTTCTCAGTCTTCTCTATTCTTCTCATTCATCTCATTCATCTCAGTCTTTTCTATTCATCTCATTCTTCTCTATTCATCTCATTCATCCCTATTCTTATCTGTATCTATATTATACGAAGGGTCCCCTGAACACACTATATTCTTAGACTGAACTGATTGCATAAACATAATCTCTCTCATAAAAGTAACTTCCTCTCTTCTTCAGTTAGTACTTGTCTGTTTCAGTTGCCACCCACCCCCTTTCTTGGGGAGGCGGGGAGTCGACCATCATTAAATGGATCATAGTATGTACCACCATTCACTGTTTCATCTATCTTGATTACATGCAGTTACATGGATCATGCAGTCAAATAAAACATATACTACATCAGAGATGTACTGGCTCCTCATGTTCAAACAGTATGAGTGTTGTAAATATGTTTATAGGTATGGTGTTATTGCGGACCTGCATACATCATTGTCGTGCACACACCACGCGCACCACCGGCCTAAAAACATCAACCAACTCCTCCTCCTCCCCAGCCATGTCCGATAGAGAAGCCAAGAAACTCGTGTCCCGGCTCACGCACGTATTCGAGCCCATCTATACGCTCACAAATAGATCAGGTCTTGCCGTGTACACCGACTTCCAGAAACTTCCCCCCAGAACCGGCACCGAGTACTACAAGTTCATCTCGCGCCCAATCTCGCTCCATACCATTGGACGTAACGTCAAGCGCTACGCCTATAAGGATGCCCAGGGGTTCATTGATGATTTGGCGCAGCTCACGTGGAACGCCCGCCACTTTAACGAGCCTGGCCTGGATATCTACGAGAATGCCCTTATTATCGATAAGTATATCCGGGAAGTGGTCATTCCCAGGCTTGCTTCCGACTCCAAGGTACCCAATGCGCTGCTGTTGGCATACCCGGACTTGGGGCCTTTGGAGGATTATGGCCACGTGTCGCGCTATGAAGATGACGCCAACTCTGCCAGTCCTTATGTGAAGAATGAGGAATATGATGATGACGATCTGATGCTGGCTCCCAGAAGAACGCATTTTGGCAGCCGCAATTCGGGTGCTGTTCGCCGTGGCCGGCCTCCAATCATTGATAAGCCCTACGAGTCCCGTATCAAGGCCATCATCAAACTGTTCAAGCGGGTGCGTCATCCGGACGACGAAAACCATATCTTGACCCACCATTTCGAACGTTTGCCCGATAAAACCCATGAGGACTACTACCAGATGGTTGCTAACCCCATTTCGTTGCATGAAATCAGAACCAAGGTGCGCAGCAGAAAGTACACCACAGTGCAACAGTTCTTGGACGACTTGGCTCTTATGCTCAGCAATGCCAAGCTCTATTACTCGGCTGACCCGGGCATGTCCAATGATATCCATTTGTTTGAACAGCAAGCGGATGCCATCATTCAGTCCGAGATGCAGAAGCCTGACTCCGAGTATATCTTGGCCACCAGTTCCGGTGCTGACCGCCACAAGACTCCTTTGGACTCGGTGACCGTCAACAACCACCGATACTCCGTGGGTGACTGGGTGCTTATCCGCAACCCCAACGATGCACAAAAACCCATCTGTGGGCAGATCTTCCGCCTCTGGAATGCAGACGGCATCGACTACACCAACGTGTGCTGGTACATTCGGCCCGAGCAGACGTGCCACCGTGCCGACCGGCTCTTCTACATGAATGAGGTGTGCAAGACCGGTGAGTACTCTGACCACAGGGCCGCAGACATTGTGGCTCCGTGCTATGTGATATTCGTCACTCACTACCAGAAGGGTGACATTCCTCCCAACTTGCTTCCGCCAGGTGCAGAGTGGTTTATCTGTGAATTCAGATACAATGCCAATACTTATGCGTTCAACCGGATCCGGACATGGAAGGCATGTCTTCCCGATGAAATCCGGCACGTGGACCAACCCATAGTGCCGATCAACGAGCCCAGAAAGTTGATCAAGTACGACTCGCCGCTCAAGGGTCTTTTGACCTACGACTCTCCGGACGATGCGTTGAAGGTGGCACCCGTGGAGGGCCCCAATGAAAACGGGCCTCCATTGATGGGAGCTGTGTTCCAGAAACCCCCCTACACCAACGATGAGTTGGGCCAGTGTTCTACGTCACCCAACGTGACGCCTCTCCCGGAGTACGACGACCTAGAGTCCGGCAGAAAGGCGTACATCTTCACGCCCGTGTCGCAGTTAAAAACTTCGGTGACCGGATCAGGAGTTTACTCGTCGTCCGGAACAAGACACGTCAACGCCAACTACACCCCCGGCGGAGCAGACACGCCCAGCTACGACAGCCCGCAGGATACGCTACAGCATGACTCTGGATTCGGGTACTCAGCCCTCGGCAAGCACAAGAGCGAGCTTCTTTCAGCAGGCAGAGAACACTCGCCTAGCCACCACGTGCTCGCCGGCACGTTCAACACCACATCGATCTACTCCAACGTTCTCCCAGGCGGAGTGGTTTCTTATGTCGATTCCGACACCGCGGGCGACTTCAAGGCCAAGGACCTCAGTGCACAGATGATCACATCGGATGGGCACATGGTGTGGTTCCGGTCACCGCCCACGGTGATCAACCAAAAAACAATCACGCCGGTCTCGCATTCTGTGAAGTACTTGGCATGGAAGATTAAGCAGAAGCAGAAGCAGACTTAAGCAGAAGCAACTTGAGCAGAAGCAGACTTATAGCAGAACCACACACGAGGCCTGTATAGACAATGTGATATAGTAATGTACATTAGCCAACGCTGACAGTGTATTTAGAGTAATGGATCAGGCCGGCATGTTGTAGCAGTCCCAGAGTAGAGATCAGGTTGATTGATGGCTTTAGGTACTGTACTGTATATAACCACTTATATGCCGTACAATATACTTATATATAATACCACAATATCTATATACAATACCAAACCACTTATATACATCACCCAAACTCATGCATACAGTACACTTTGTAGCTGCGACGTCAACCAACACCGGCATGAGCCATGAGCAGCAGTTTCAGGAGTGTCTCAGCCAAGCCAAGCGAGTGGTAGCGCTCGTAGGGGCCGGACTTTCAGCCGGAAGTGGGCTCCCGATTTTCCGGGGCTCGCAACCGCTCTGGAACAACTTCAACATGATCGATCTCGCCACTCCCGACGCCTTCTACATTGACCCCGGGCTTGTGTGGCAGTTCTACGCCTGGAAGCGGTGGCAGGCCATGCAGGCACAGCCCAACGGCGGTCACTATGCGTTGGCACAATTCTCCCATAATCCAAACTACGAGTTCATAACCATCACCCAGAACGACGACGATCTCCACCAGCGTGCAGGCCACGATCCCGACAAACTCCACGAGGTACAGGGTTCCTTTTTCCAGCTCAAGTGCACGTCATTTACGTGTACGTATAGCGAGAGGCACCGAGGGCTGTTGACCAAGGCATTGGACGAGGGAGTAGAGGCGGAGGTGGAGAGAAGGGAGAGGCGGAGAAAACGAGAGGCGGAGAGGGAGAGAAAACGAGAGGAGGAGAGGGAGAGAAAAAGAGAGGCTGAGAGAAGAAGAGAAAAGAGGGGGAGGAGGGGGAAGAAAGGGGGGAGACAAGAGGGTAGTGAAGTTAAAGGGGGGAATGGAATTGGAGATAGTGGAAAGAGTGATCAAATGAGTTGTGATAATAGTGGAGATAATAATGGTGGAATTAAGAGTAGTGGAATTAGTGGTGGAAAGGGAGGCGGTAAGACTAAGAGTGATGATTTTATGGTGTGTAAGAATAGTTGTGGGAATAGTGGTGGTGGAATTAGTAGTGGTGAGAAAAGTGGTGGAATTATTGGTGGTGAGAAAAGTGGTGGAATTATTGGTGGTGAGAATATGAGTAAAGAAACTACAATGTGTGAGGACAGTGAGCATAGTGAGAATAGTGAGAATAGTGGTGAAGTTAAGAATGGTGAGAACAGTGAGAATAGTGAGCATAATGAGCATAGTGGTGGCATTTATAGTTCGCGAGATCAATCTCTAGTTCGCGAGGAGGAACTTCTACCAAGTGAAGAAGAACTTATATTGCGTGAGGGAGGTCTCGGAGAGGGACTTGGGGAGGGACTTACAATGAGTGGTTCAGAACTTACAGTGAGTGGGTCAGAACTTGGGATGGGGACTTCGGTGCAGGCACTTGAAGTTGAACAACTCCCCAAGTGTCCCGTTTGCGGCACGCTCATGCGGCCCGGGGTGGTGTGGTTTGGAGAGCCACTCCCAGTGCGTGTGCTCGACGATATCGACGAGTTTTTAGAGCAAGGCGTGGACTTGATTCTCGTGGTGGGCACCTCGTGCTCTGTGTACCCTGCCAATAGCTACGTGGACTTGGTGCGGTTGCGGGGAGGCAGCGTGGCTGTGTTCAACACTGACATCGATGACAATGTGTTGCGGGGAGAAGTGCCCAGGACATGGGGCTTTGAGGGTGATGCTGCTGATACTTTACCAAGGCTTCTAAGAGGTGTCACCAACAAGCTTTATAACGGTCCAGAGCAGGTCCTCAACAGGTCCCTAACCCCCTCACCATCTCCCTAACCATCTTTCCTATGCATTGACTAACCAGTTTTCTAACCAGCTCTCATAACCATTGACTAACCAGTCTTCAAACCATTGACTAACCAGTCTTCTAACCATTGACTAACCAGTCTTCTAACCATTGACTAACCAGTCTTCTAACCATTGACTAACCAGTCTTCTAACCATTGACTAACGAGTTTCTAACATCTATGCATTGACTAACCAGCATTATCAGAATCCTAACCAGCATTGACCACGAGACCAGAAACACCATCTTCCTCCAGCCATTCCAACATTGGCATAGACAGATCTCCTCATAAGCTGTTTTTTCAGATCCAGTTCTATTCATCAAGACCACCATTGACTTTACCTATGGACTATTTATGGACTATTCATGGACTATTCATGGATTGGATACGTTAGGATTTCAGAACGAGAAACACCGGTTCAAGAAAAAGAGAAAGATTACTGGCGATGTTCCTGAGAAGAGTGCAAGAGATGCCTCCAGAAATCACAGAACAAACATCTTGCTTGCTGCCTTTTCCCTTGTTGCCTACACTGCCTTGTTGCATACACTTCATCAATGACCAAGTACACCGAATCAAGAAGAACCTCCACTGATCCTATTACAGTCCAGTCCACAGTCAAGTCCACGGTCAAGTCTGCGGTCAGAGTGCATGTGTGCTTTAATTGCAGTGATGATTGACCGGGATGCTTGGGTGGGTGTATCTGCTTGGAATGTTGCACTGGTTCAATGTTGCACTAGACCAATTTTGGGCATTTCTAACAAGAAGACCGGCGTAGTAATTGCAGATGTCGTCCATGGAGTGGCTGTGTGGTCTACTTGGTCTTCAGTCATGTTATGTTGAAAGGCTCCTATTTATGGATTCCATGGTGAGCTGACTATTCCTCATTCCCCATTACCATTCACCACTCTACGGATATACACTTGATGTACTACTAGTACTGCTACTACTAGTACTGCTATTACTATCAGATACACCATAGCACAGGACTATTCCAAAAGGATCAATTTGGAATGGGACTAACCTGGAAGTCACTGATCTGGAAGTCACTGATCTGGAAGTCACTGATCTGGAAGTGACTGATCTAGAAGTGACTGATCTGGAAGTGACTGATCTGGAAGTGACTGATCTGGAATGGACTGATCTGGAAGTGACTGATCTGGAATGGACTAACCTGGAAGGGACTAACCCAGAAAAAAGCACCCAGAAGGACTTGAGGAGAATGAATAGGTCCATACAACAACTATATATACATACCAAGCTATGGACTATACCATTTATATAAGGGTAGGCCATGGTGGAGAAGTACTTGAGGTGGTGCTGTCTCAAGACATCCGCATCATCTAAGGGGTCCTTCTCGAGAGTGGGAGCATTGACGTTAAAGAATTCTCTTCTCCACGATTCATGTGGCCGAAAATCAAGTCTATAAGGAACTCCACAATTTCAATCCAATATCCACATCCTAAACTAACTATGACATTCAATCAGTCCATTATACTATAAATAGTACACTGCACACGTTTTTTGACTCCATTAGAATAGACCAGATGTTACTGCTCATTCATAGTACTACTCATTCATAGTACTGCTCATTCATAGTACTACTCATTCCTAGTACTGCTCACTCCTAGTACTGATACTCTACACTATACTACTACTCACTCCTAGTACTGCTACTCTTTCATAGTACTACTACTCACTATCCTAGTACTACTACTCTACACTTCTACTACTCACTCACTAGTACTGCTACTCATTAGTACTACTACTCATTCATAGTACTACTCTACACTAGTACTACTCACTCCTAGTAGTAATACTCATTCATAGTACTACTCACTCCTAGTACTACTACTCACTACTACTACTACTCACTACTACTACTACTCACTACTACTACTACTCACTACTACTACTCCTAGTACTACTACTCTACTAGCTCACTGTATACTACGCTATATTTTCATACTATCTTTTATAACCTACAATACCATGAGTCAACGATATACACTGTAATAGTAAACTTTACGGCTACTATACCAGTTACTACACCACAACTATACCACTACACCGCAACTATACCATTATACAATGCAATAAAACTATAACTGTACCTATTGACGTATTATGTAGCCTCTCTGCTGGATACTATGAATGTGCATTGTATAAGGCTTTTACCAGCTTTTACCAGCCACCTCTTCCTTGAAAAGCTCTATAAGCAGCTCAGCCTCCTCCTTAGGAATTATCGACAAATGGCAAAAAAATCATACCACACCCAAAAGCAAGCCCCAAATGATTTAAAGACCCAATAGGATTCTGTAGGAAGCAGAGCTTTCAAGGTGTTTAGCACCCTGGTTCAAGCATGCACCCAAGAAAATACCAATGGTAATGGCTCACTGGTAACAAGCAACGATTGCACCTCTGATCCATTTTGGAAGAGCCTCGGACTGGTACAAAGGAATGGTGGAAGAAATTAATCCAACACCAAAACCGACAATGACTCTACCACCCAAAAGAAAAGGAATAGAGAGAGAAGCAGTTTGCAAACCAGCACCAACATTGAAAATGACAAGAGCAGAAATAATATGACACCAACGTCTACCCAAAGTATTGTTGATCAACGTCTATCCAAAGTGTCGTTGATCAACGTCTACCCAAAGTATCGTTGATCAAAGGAGCCAAAATTGCACCAAAAAAAGTTCCAGCAGACAAGATCAACACAATCAAAGAAGACTCACTAGTAGTGAAAGATTCCTTGTTTGCAGGGAAATGTTTCAAGACGTGACCATGACACCGGAAATTGGTGTTTAATTGGTGTGTAATTGGTGTGGGATTGGTGTTTAATTGGTGTTTAATTGGTGTGTGATTGGTGTGTATTTGTTGTGGGATTTTGGTGTGTGATTTGGTGTGTGATTGGTATGTATTTGGTGTGGGATTTTGGTGTGTGATTTGGTGGTGGGGTGTGGATGGTGTTGATAATGAGTGAGAGTAGTAGTAATGTAGTAGTGAATGAGTAAGTGAGTTCAGATTCCTCCTTAGGAATTATCGGCGAATGAACATAGTAAGCACAGTACCTGATGTAACAAGAATCTAACATACTACTACTGCTACTACTACTGCTGCTACTACTACTACTGCTACTACACTAGTACTACTGCTATTACTACACTAGTACTACTGCTACTACTACACTAGTACTACTGCTACTACTACACTAGTACTACCACTACTGCTACTACTACACTAGTACTACTACTAATTACTACTGCTATACTACTATAGAGACAATTTGGGTCAAGAATGTTTTTGAAGAAGTTGAGTCTAACTACAAAATTCGTTTATTATCTCGTAGAAAATCAGGTATTAAGACAGTGAAGCGAGTGAAGCGTTTCAAAAAGTATGAAGGATCGAAGCATATCATGATTAAAGTACCATTGGTAGTAGTCAGTAGTTAGTAGTTAGTAGTCAGTAGTCAGTAGTCATTGGTAGTCATTAGTAGTACTAGTAGTACTAGTAGTAATAGAGTAGAGTACTAGAGGTAGTGGTAGAGTACTAGAGGTAGTGGTAGAGTAGAGTACTAGTGGTAGAGTACTAGTGGTAGAGTACTAGTGGTAGAGTACTAGTAGTAGTACAGTAGTAGTCGAGTAGTACTAGTGGTAGTATTAGTATTAGTAGTACTAGTAGTACTAGTAGAGTACTAGTGCTAATGTTTCCATGAGCAGTCGCACCTCACTTAGACCTAGACCTAGACCTAGACCTAGACCTAGAGACCTAGACCTAGAGACCTGGACCTAGAGACCTAGGCAGGCTTAGACAGGCCTAGAAAAACTTAGACAGACCTAGACAGACTTAGAATCAGTAGTTTCCAGTAAGAAGTATTAAACACCTAGCCTTAGTAGTGAAGAAGCTCTTCACGTTCATTCAATTCAACAAATCAAGTCAATACCTTATACCTCTTAGTACTTCTTAGTACTTCTTAGTACTTCTTAGTACTTCTTAGTACTTCTTAGTACTTCTTAGTACTTCTTAGTACCTCTTAGTAATTCTTAATACTTCCTAGTACGCCTTAGTACTTCCTAGTACGTCTTAGTACTTCTTAGTACTTCTTAGTACTTCTTAATACCTCTTAGTAATTCTTAATACTTCCTAGTACGTCTTAGTACTTCCTAGTACGTCTTAGTACTTCTTAGTACTTTCTTAGTTTTTCCTTAGTAGTACTTTAGTATGTTATACCATACTAGTTCAGTGAGTCACTCCCACTCTCACTCACTTAGTCCACTTTTCACGCACTTAGTCCACTTCCTTCACTTAGTCCATTTCCTTCACTTAACCATTTTCTTCACTCTGTTCACTTCGGTTTCACCTCAGTTTCACGTTCACGTTCATCTACTTCAAGTGGTAGTGTATACGGAACGGTAGCAGTAGGTTAGTGTATACGGACAGTAGTAACACTACTACAGTAGTATTGGTTAGATTTTTGTAAGCACGTAATTACTATTCGAAAATATATTCGTTGATGGTTCCTCAGCAAGAGGAATGGACCGCCATTAAGTAGTCTGCCGGAAGGTAGCCGAAGAGGTGTAGTCCGAGAAGAGGGGTAGTCCGAAAAGGGTGTAGTAACGGTGAACCGAAAAGTGCGTAGTAGTATCAGTTCCCGATTAACTGGGCACGTGAGCTCAATACCTATATGGGTTGTATTCCACCCATCTTGGATCTAACAGTATTAGACCAGTATTAGACCAGTATTAGTACCAGTATTAGTCCAGTATTAGTACCAGTATTAGTCCAGTATTAGACCAGTATTAGACCAGTATTTTAGTTCCACCATAGGCAGGGCCCTGTCTATATAGATTTCATGTAGCCTACTCTGTCTGATAGTAACAATGGCCAGACCATCATTGTACGAATGTCATCAATGTACGAGGTACTATGAAGGGACACCGAGTTTGAATTGTCATCATAGTACTTACCATTGTTCTGATGAAGAGATTTTCTAATGCCAAGTTTCTCTCAAACTTATATAAGCCTCTTCGGTTTCTCTCTGAGGAGCCATCAACGGACTTTGGTCCATTCAGTATCATCTTAATGGCTCAAAACACACCATATGCCATAATATTGACGTGTGCTATACCACTAAAATATATTCTGACATACTATATCAGTTAAACTATAACATACTATAAGGATTATGACTAGATACAGTTGCTGTGGTGATTAGGTAAAGTATTAGAGCTGGGATGTATACGATCCGATGTCAACCACGTAGACTTATAGTATCAGTTAGGCAAAAATGTATCAAGAACATAACACAGTTGTCAGTAGTACCAGTGGTCAGTAGTCATTAGTCATTAGTAGAACTGTAGTCATTAATAGTACTGTAGTAGTCAGTAGTCAGTCTTAGTCAGTAGTCAGTCTTAGTCAGTAGTCAGTCTTAGTCAGTAGTCAGTCTTAGTCAGTAGTCAGTCTTAGTCAGTAGTCAGTCTTAGTACAGTAGTACCAGTGGTAGTAGTCACACTTAGTACAGTAGTCATTAATAGTATAGTAATAGTATTAAAAGTACTGTGGATATAGGAACAGTCAACACACAGAATAAAGAATAGTCATAAGAGAATGAAGAGCAGTCATAAGAGAATGAATAAAGGACGGTCTAAAAGGGGAAGGTGTTGGCGAGAGAGGCCCTAGAACCAATTAATCATAAGTCCATGATATTGACTATTTGAAGCCCTGATTCTGAACTGAAGCCGCCCTGAATTAAAGCCGCCCTGAATTAAAGCCCTGGGGTGAACTGAAGCCCTGGGGTGAACAGAAGCCCTGAGGTGAATAGAAGCCCTGGCCCTTAACCCCTGAAGCTTACCCCACACTTTGACATTGATAGCTTCATGTTGGAATTGGTCTAGACCCTAGAATAGAGACCCCACAACAGTTTCCACAGCAGTTTCCATATAAAAGATCTAGAGAAGAGATCTAGAGAAGTCGGAGGCTGTACCAGACTCGTGACCATGCGCGATGTCCTCTTTCCACAGTGAGGTAGCAAGCTGCAGAGATCACGAGTGAGACAGAAGTAGATAAGAAGAGTGAGACAGAGAGTGAGTGAGAATAGAAATATACAGTGAGTGAGAACAGAAATAGATTGTGAGTGAGAACAGAAATATATAGTAAGAGTGAGAACAAAAATATATAGTAAGAGTGAGAACAAAAATATATGGTAAGAGTGAGAACAGAAATACATAAGAAGAGTGAAAACAGAAATATACAGTGTTTTTCAAAACTATTCAAACTAGCGCATCAAAATCTTTCGTACCCCTTCGCACAGTCTTTCAAACCAAACGGCGTAATGTTTCACACCAACTTTTATTAGAATTGAATATTCTGAAATCTTAAATCTGGAGGATTGCCTCATATGTACTACATTTGGTAGTCTTGCAATACCAATCAATGGTCAAAAGGGACGGAACAACTTGTCTATTTGGTTTGAAAGACTGTGCGAAGGAGTACGAAACTTTTTGTTGCGCTGGTTTGAAACATTTTATCTTCTTGGTTCGAACCATTTTGGCGCGTTGGTTTGAATAGATTTGAAAACACTGTATAGTGAGAGTGAGAACAGAAATAGATTGTGAGTGAGAAATAGTGAGAGTGAGAACAGAAATAGATTGAGAGTGAGAACAGAAAAATATAGTGAGAGTGGGAATCACTCTTGAGTAACCATCAACGAACATAGTATTGATAAGCCATAAATGTATCAAAGAACATAAAAATAGCTTTAAAAGTTCAATAGTATTGGAATTTAAAAAGTATTAGAAATTGAAACTACCTTTGCTCTAATAGCCTAGTAGTCTAGTCTAGTAGCTTAGTAGTCTAGTAGTCTAGTAGTTTAGTAGCTTAGTAGTTTAGTAGTTTAGTAATCTAATAGTCTAGTAGTAATGGTCTAGTAGTTTAGTAGTAATAGTCTAGTAGCTTAGTAGTCTAGTAGTTTAGTAGTCTAGTCTAGTAGCTTAGTAGTCTAGTAGTTTAGTAGTTCCGTAGTTTAGTAGGTTTTGAAGTAGTACAATCAATGTAGAACAAATAGAATATGACTTAAATATAGTCAATGAGTCATCAGAAATAGATAAGTGGAGTGAGAGTGGGTGAGTAAGAGTGAGTGTGAGTGTGAGTGTGAGTGTGAGTGTGAGTGTGAGTGAGAGTGGGTGGGTGAGTGTGAGTGAGAGTGACAGAAAAGATAAACACCGAGAATTGAATGACTTAAGGAATAGCAGACTTGGGATTGACTTAGACTTATTAAAGGGAACTAGAATAAACCATCACCATAATATATTAGACCATTAGGATTATATGGCCACTGTGATGTTCACCAATGTATCTAGTGTTATGGTACATGAATGCAGGCTGTTCCAAGCCATAGTGATCCATAGTGACCCATAGTTTATCGAGCACCAAGGTCCAAGGTCCAAGCCCTAGTATATTGATGAGACAGTCTAAATGCTTGTGTATCGGTGAGACAGTCTAAATGCTTGCCAATGAGCAGATACTTTTAGTAGAAGACTCAAATTGCGTGATGGACCGTTTTCCACCAAACGGGGGAAGTTATGGTTGATTCTTGGCCAAGAAGCTACCCAATGGATCCATAAGTGAGTATGGGAGTGAATATATGACTTAAGGAATAGGTAAGGAGATTGAGTGAGACATGGGAGAGACAAGGAACAGAGTAGTGAGAGTAATGGTGAGTGAGAAAGCAGAGATTTAGAAGAGGTCGAATGAGAATAAGACTGGGAACTAGAGGAGAATAAGACTGGAACTAAAGGAGAATAAGACCGGGAACTAAAGGAGACTAAGACTGGGAATTAAAGGAGAATAAGACTGAAGGGAACTGAATGAGAATTAGAAGTGGAATAAGAGATGGAATGAAGTGGAATAAGAACTGAGGCAAATACAGTGAAAAGGGAATACCCTTACTGAAATGAGAATCAGTACACTGAAAAGTACTGAGTGAAAATCGGACTGGATAAGAACTGGAATAATAACTGGATGGGAGTTGAATAGAACTGAATAGGAACTGGAAGAACTGAATAAGGACTGGAAGAATTGAATAAGGACTGGAAGAATTGAATAAGGACTGGAAGAATTGAATAAGGACTGGAAGAACTGAATAAGAACTGAATAAGAACTGAATAAGAACTGAATAAGAACTGAATAAGAACTGAATAAGAACTGAATAAGAATTGAATAGGAACTGAATGGTAGTAGAATAAGAACAGATTGGGAATTGAACTGGAAGAAGGACTGGAAGAACAGAATAAGAACAGATTGGCAATTGAACTGGAATAAAAACTGGAATACACCGAGAAAGAACAAGGATGTTAAGTGGAATATCAACTGAGAAAGAATTGAATTGGAATAAAAATTGGGATAAGGACTATAATAAGAGATTGAATAAGGACTGAGTGAGAATTGGAATGAGAATTGGAATGAGGACTGGAATGGGATTGGAATGGGACTGGAATGAGACTGGAATGAGATTGGAATAGGACTGGAATGGGACTGGAATGAGACTGGAATGAGATTGGAATAGGACTGGAATGGGACTGGAATGAAAATTGGAATGAGGACTGGAATGGGACTGGAATGGGACTGGAATGGGACTGGAATGGGACTGGAATAGGACTGGAATGGGATTGGAATGGGACTGGAATGGGACTGGAATAGGACTGGAATAGGACTGGAATGGGATTGGAATGGGACTGGAATGGGACTGGAATGGGATTGGAATGGGACTGGAATGGGACTGGAATAGGAACTGAAAAAGAACAAAATAAGAATTGAATGAATGAATGAGGAGACTTAGAGAATGGAATAGAATGGAAACGGTAAATGACATACTTGACAATATTCGATGAAGACAAGTCTCTTGACTCTTGGAAGAACAGACAGCACAGAACGAAAAGCACCGAAAAATAATAGCATCAATTGGCTTTGAACAATGCATAATGACTTAGAAAACGAATGATGGTATAATTAAGAGTGGAAAGTGGATGGATAATGGAGTGGAATTTGAGGATCGCGTGATTTATAATAGCAGAGATTCAGACCATCAAAATCAACAATATGACTCTTCCCAATTAGGCAACCAGAGACATTTCAACGAGGCAATGAATCTTCTAGACTAACAAGAGATCATCTGCACCAGCCATTCGTTTCCCCATACCGGATTAGTCATGGTATAGGTAAGTGATCATTTGGATGAAGAGTGATCACTTGGATGAACAGTGATCACTTGGATGAACAGTGATCACTTGGATGAAGAGTGATCACTTGGATGAACAGTGATCACTTGGATGAGTAGATGATCACTTGGGGGTGTGATCAGGTGCAGGGAAGAAAAGAAGGTACAGCATAAGCTTCACTCTATTCAGAATCAGACCACAAGGTTCACCCACTATTCTATTTACTATTCCTGGAATGGACAGGGACATTCAGAGTTTCGGACTTTCAGCTATGGAGAATAGTGCCGCATTTGGAACCCTTTGGATGATATGTTACAATCCTTTCAACCTAAACAGGATAATATCAACCATATAATAGAAGGGTCAACAAGAATGTGCAGACAGGCAGACACAACAGGCAGGCAGGAATAGGCAGACACAACAGGCAAGCAGGAATGGTTCGACACAACAGGCAAGCAGGAATGGTCAGACACAACAGGCAGGCAGGAATAGGCAGACACAACAGGCAGACAGAGGAACAGAGGAACAGAGGAACAGAGGAATAGAGGAACAGTGGCTGAAACAGACTGAAACAGACTGAAACAGACTGAAACAGACTGAAACATCTATCATAATAAACAGTTCCGCATGGTTTCAAGTACCGCATCGTTTCAAGTACCGCATCGTTTCAAGTACCGCATGGTTTCAAGTATCGCATGGTTTCATTAGCACCGTATGGTTTCATTAGCACCGCATATCCGCATATCGTTTCAGACCGCATATCAGTGCTTTTTCTTTAAATTTCTCTTCGGTGATTTTTTCCCCATTTCTTTTTTGTTCTATTTTGTCACTGTCTTTTTTGTTTCTGTCACTTTATTCTTGTTTCTTTTGTTTGTTTCTTTTGTTTATCTGAAACACCACCTGACAATAAGAGCCGCACGCAACAATGCTCGCACAATGCTCGCACAATGCTCACAATACTCACACAATGCTCACACAATGCTCATGCATTCCACACAATAGCATCAAAAGGTCGGCCCAATTCTATAACACGAACAATTCCAGACACGAAAAATTGTGAAGAATTGTACAGCATATCTGAAACACTCCTAAAACAATTAAGATGCACTCCTGGAACAATTATGAAGTACTTCTGAAACAATTATGAAGCACTCTTGAAACTAGCATATGACAATGCAAGGAGAATAATAAACATTCCTGACAAGACGTGGTATACTTGCCCGAATGTTTGACTGACAATACTATGTAACAGACGTGAAAAATATTTCATAACAGACATGAACAATACTATGTAACAGACCTGAACAATACTACGTAAAAGACCTAAACAATACTTTGTAACAGACCTGAAACACTCCTGAAAAATAATATGACAACACTATTAAAATCATATGACAATACCATGGACACTTCTGGAATACTCTCAACCATACCTGACAATACTGTGAAACACACATGAAACAAGACACACCTGAATACAGACAGTATAGACAGTATAGACAGTATAGACAGAGTACAGACAGTACAGACAGTATAGACAGAGTACAGACAGAGTACAGACAGAGTACAGACAGAGTACAGACAGAGTACAGACAGAGTGCACATCCAGATACCGACATAGTACTGGACTGGAAACTGGATTGGGACTGAGGGATGGGATCATGAACAATGAGTTGCCCAATCCGGCCTTTAGCTTGGGTTCCCTAAAGCCCTTGAAGCACTCTAACCCCTTCCTCCCTTCCTCCATTCCACCCCTACAAGCCCTTCCACCCCAACAACTCCGGACCAATGCGGTCTTCTTACTCGAACCCATACTCATACTCTTCATCATCTTCTTCTTCTTCATCATCATCTTCTTCTCCTCCTTCTTCACCATCATCATCATCTTCTTCTTCTTTTTTTCTTCTTCATCATTATTATCATCACCTTCTTCTTCTTCTTCTTCTTCTTCTTTTCTTCTTCATCATTATTATCATCACCTTCTTTTTTTCTTCTTCTTTTTTTTGTCATTTCTCTTATTTTCTCTTTCTTATGCTTATGCTTATTTTATCCTTATTCTTTTTCTTATATGTCCGGCCCATAACGCCGAGGCCTGCCGGGACCTGTCGGGGCTAGGTGAGAACCTCGCAACAAGCGTGTTTTTTTTTTTCTTCTTCCAAGGTTTTACGGCTACTTACGTTACCAAAGCCTACATACAATGCAAAAATTTATTTACATCCACAAGCCCCTTCCTTAGCCCTCACCCTTACTCTTACCCCCGCTAATGGTGGGCTGACCCCGCGCTACTAACGCTTGATTTTAATTTTTTAGCTTGCATTGCTTCTCTTGCTTCTTTTTGCTTCACTTGCTTTTTTTTTAAAAACCTTTGCTTGTTTCAACTTCCTATCCTGGTAATGCTAATGGTAATGCCTTGCTTATCTGTGGTTTGGACTAAGTGTGTTGCTCGCCAAGGGCGGGGCAACTGCGTTTGGGCTCGCTTATAATTGCTCCTCGCTTAAGTGGCTTTCTGCATGGTAACGCGTAGCGGGCTCGAGGACCTCTCGCTTAAAGTGGTGTTGGGAGAAACTTGGCGAGGGTAACCCACAACCACGGCGGTGGCGGCCGCTGCATATGCGCTTAAACTAGTTGTGAGCCCCGCCCCCTGTGCGGAGGAATGCTGAAACACGCCGGCTACTGCTGCGCATGCGGCCTCGCCCACCTAATTTTGGGCCTGCCGCTCTACGTGCAGGTGATCCACATCCATTCCTAATGCTGGTCCAATGACTCATTCTTGTTTTTCCGGTGGGAAGCCGAAGAATTCGGCGAGGTCACCTAAATCATCCAAAAATACCGGACAGTTTGCCCGCTGAACATACCCCACATTTCTTCATCTTTTTTCCGATATAGTGTAATGGCTATCACCGTTCGCTCTCACCGAGCAGATCCGGGTTCGATTCCCGGTATCGGAGAAACTCTTTTTGCCCTTATTGCGTTATCGCCCGTGACCACCATTGTCTTTAATACCGGTTTTCTTGAGTGCAAATGCAGTCTCCGCAGACACCTCGGCCGTTCTTCGCTCCGCGCTTAATTGCTCTTATTGTCGCGCATTGTTCGTAAGTACATACCGCGAAAGGCCACTGCAAAGTGGGTGACTGCTGCGCACCTTCAGGCCAGGGGTCGCCCTGCACAAATGTGGGCTCAGGCAGTAGGCTACACCGCCGCACTTCATGCAAGTCTCGGCTATAGCCCATGTTCGACTGCACGGTTGCCAGGAGCCTGTCTGCCTGTCTGCCAAGAAAAGACCCACTTTTAGTGGGGTATTGCATGAAAAATAATACGATTTCTGCTTCCCCAAAGTTCCCGCCATTCTTAGCCCCGAGTTTTGTTTGGAAAGACTATCCAGTCCCATATGCAGGTACGTCATGCGCGCGCTAAGGATCTGCATGTATGTCATAAATAAATCTGAAAACCCTGCACCACATACCCACATCCTGAGCGAATATTTGAACTGGCCCGTTTCCGGGAATTTAAAACCTGTAGCAAATCCCTTAATATCTTCTTCATTTCTCTTTCCCCTTCACTCCTTTATTTTTGGCATTTTTAAACACATATTGTTTATTTCACCATTCTGAGCCCAATTGACCAAAAGACAAAATAGAGTCGCCAATTAAATTTAGACAAATTGGACAGAGTTTGGACAACATTTTGGCAAAAACCAATCGACGGACTGAACATCAGACCTGGATACTTTGGACAGAACTTGGACAGAACTTGGACAGAACTTGGACAGAACTTGGACAGAACTCCAATTGACAGACTGAACAATCAACAACCACATTTGATAGATTAGACAATTTGATACAGCTGGAAAATTTGACAAAATCACATCAAAATGTCGGCTTTCATCATGTTGCAGAATGCACCGGTGATTAAGGCACAACCCAACACAAGGAGACGCAGCCATAGCTCTAAAAACTCCGCCGTGTCCACCAACGAAAGCAAAAACTCCCGTTTTTTTGGGGCCAAAAACCCCCCTGCACAGCGTGAACAGAAACAAAGCACGCAAAGCTCCAAGTCTCGTCAAAACTCCGAGGCCGACGTCTTGTCCCAGGCGCCCGGCCAGTCTGTCAGAGGCGGCAGTGTCAGTGGCGTCACATTATCCACCATCCCGATCAACTTCTCCAGCAGAAGCTCGCCCATAGGCCCTAACGCAAACTCCCCCAGCCATAACTCTGGAGGCTCGTTGAGTCCTAATTATGGCAGCTCGCCAAGCCATACAGGAATGTCGCCAAGCCACTACGGAAATTCACCAAGCCATTATGGAAGTTCGCTTGGGCCTAATTTTGGAAGCTCACTAGGCCCCAATTTTGGAACCTCTTTGGGCAATTCCGGAAGCTCGCTAGGCCCAAATTCCAGCGCCTCTTTCGGCAACTATGGCGCGTCTACCAGCTCGTTGGCCCCCAGCAGCAGAGACTTCCTCTCGGGTGCAGGCGGTGGAACGGTATTATGGCCTCATGCATACATCGACGAGCATGCAGACGAGCGTAGGACAATTGAGGCTGGTGCGGAGTCGGAAAAATCGCCCGGATCCATCGCAGGCTCAGGCGCGCGGTCCTGGGGCCAAACAAGCGCGCGTTCCACATACTTGGGCTCTGCCAGCGAAGCGGCCAACTTCTCTAACCACTCCAGCAAAATCACCGCCCACAAAAAGGTGTACAATGCCAACACCCTGCAGTACATGGAGTATGCAGACACGCTCGACCTCTTTGAGCGCAAGTTGTATGAGTTCCAGCAAAAGACGTTGATGGTGCAGGAGGCACTCAGTGCGCCGTGGGTGTATGGGGCCGCCAACGAGCACCTCCACACGCGCACACTTAACAATGGCGTCCGCTTGCAGGAACGCATCCTCCTGAAGAAATGTCTCCAGATGTTGCGTTATAATTATTTCGTCAACTTCCAGGCCAACGCGCATTATGTCGAGTACGCCTTGGAGTCAAGACGGTTCCCTTTCATGAATCATGTGCCTGTGGACCGCACATACGAGGATATTGTGCAGGAATATAAGCAGAGGCACAGCTCCAAGAAGACATCCAATCCTCCGCCGGAGCCCCATGCGTCCAGGATATGGGTTGAGAAAGGGCTTTCCCAAATGAAATCCATTCTGGAGTCGGAGAACCCCTCGCAGGCTCAATCTGCAGTCAGGTCCCACATCCTGCGCACAGGCTTCTGGTGGGACGTGTACCAGGACATTCGCCAAGACCTGGGAAAAAAGCACTTTCTCGATTATCTCCCGTCGGATGATGTGACCCGGACTTTTTTCATGCAGTTGTTGGATTTCTTCCTTCAACGGTTTCGCATGATCGGTTGCGAAATCTCCGATGCTGACCGGGACATTCTCACCCTCGACGAGTTGCACGAGCTCAACAAGAACTGCTTCTATTACCTTGACGCAACAGACCATGCACAAATCTCCCACTTCCAGCTGTTTTTGGACCTCAACTTTTTTCAGCAGGCCAGGGCCTTTGTTGCTTACGTCACCCCTGAACTCATGCGTGATGTGTTGCAGGTGGTGACTACCTGTGTGTGTGATAATCTCCGCTTGCAGTGCTATGGAATGTGTGATTCCGATGAAGTGTTTCTTTTGCTTGAGGAATTCACCATGGTGTGTGTGGACATTGTGTTTGCCGATTGGAACAGCTCCACGGCCTCCAACCTGACCAAACACGGTTCCACCAGCTCCTTATTCGATACCCCCATCATGAACAAGGATAGCCCACCCACATGCTCGTCGCTGCTTTCCTTGAGCCCGATCCACGAGAACTCCAAAAATATCCAGAAGAAGAAGGGCTTTTTTCAGAGATTCAAAAAGTCTTTGAAGAAATAGAAACCCGAGTATGCCATGAACGGAAAACTTGAACGATCAAGCTTGAATCCAAGCTTGAACCCAATTTGAATGAGTCTGTTGAAGCGATTAACCTCCTCGGCTCGGAATGACCACTTATCCCCTTAATTATTAATCTGCGCGTTCTGCTCCGTTATGAACGATCAACACTTCAATCTCATTCCACAGCCCTGTTAATTTTTATGGAATTTAAGAGCTGGCTCGACATGAATGAATAGGTAATGGAAAAACGACTCTTCATTTGGATTTTAGACTCATATTTGTAGAATCATCTTTGTAGGCCGATCTTTGTAGACTAAATCCCAGAAAAATACTGTATTGGGAACAATGGCCCTTGAACAATGACCAGGCCCCACCCTGCATCTGAGTATGAACAATTGCAGTTGTAACTGGTCTTAAGATAATCAGTTGTGCATGGACATTGGGTCTCGTATATCGAGGATTGAGTTAGTAGTATCCGCGCCAAAAGAAGGAGTCAGTATCGACGGGCTCAATTGGAGTTGCCACTGAAAATATGCTCACAGATTTTCTCACCAGATAAACAACCTCGTATTTTTTCAAAATTTAAACTTTTGGGGTTGCCAATCAAAATGGTTCAATGAGATGGATTCCCATGAAATGAAATGAGTTTTGGCTGTATGATTTCAGACCCTAACTTTAGTCACTCTTTTGAGTTCACTATTCTTGAGCCTGGCACCCCTGTAGAACCTCAGAAATAATAAACCATGAACAATGGGTTTTATGGTAAACATGGGAATTTGACGAGTCAGTAAATCAAACAGAGTCAGAAACATATAATTTGACCCACAACAGACTCTGACTCGAGGATTTAGACCTTGGACCCTCGGATTCACTCAGACTAGAACCAGACTTAAATTCAGAGATTCAGATTCGAAACCCGACTCCCATGAGAAGAAACTTGTAGATTCAGGTTCACAGGCTCATAGACTGGGAGTCATAGTCTGGGAGTCATAGACTCATAGACCAATAGACCAATAGACCAATAGACCAATAGACCAATAGACCAATAGACCAATAGACCAATAGACCAATAGACCAATAGACCAATAGACCAATAGACCAATAGACCAATAGACCAATAGACCAATAGACCAATAGACCAATAGACCAATAGACCAATAGACCAATAGACCAATAGACCAATAGACCAATAGACCAATAGACCAATAGACCAATAGACCAATAGACCAATAGACCAATAGACCAATAGACCAATAGACCAATAGACCAATAGACCAATAGACCAATAGACCAATAGACCAATAGACCAATAGACCAATAGACCAATAGACCAATAGACCAATAGACCAATAGACCAATAGACCAATAGACCAATAGACCAATAGACCAATAGACCAATAGACCAATAGACCAATAGACCAATAGACCAATAGACCAATAGACCAATAGACCAATAGACCAATAGACCAATAGACCAATAGACCAATAGACCAATAGACCAATAGACCAATAGACCAATAGACCAATAGACCAATAGACCAATAGACCAATAGACCAATAGACCAATAGACCAATAGACCAATAGACCAATAGACCAATAGACCAATAGACCAATAGACCAATAGACCAATAGACCAATAGACCAATAGACTAATAGACCAATAGACTAATAGACCAATAGACTAATAGACCAATAGACTAATAGACCAATAGACTAATAGACCAATAGACTAATAGACCAATAGATGTAGACTCAGTCACGCCCGCTCAGACTTAGGCTCGATATTAGACTCAAACTCACCGACTCAGAATGTAGAATTTGACTCATGGAATTAACCCGTAGTGTTAGAGTCATGGAGCCGTAAACCCAAATCCGACTTAGTACTTTAGACTCAAGCTTATAGATTCCGCCCCACACTCATAGATACATATCACATAGTCACTTAGACTAAACTCAAATAAGATACACAATCGTAGGTTCAGACCAGAGTCAGTATCATAGACATATGGGGATGTCGAAATTGAACTTGAACTTGAACTTGAACTTGAACTTGAACTTGAACTTGAACTTGAACTTGAACTTGAACCTGACCTGATCTGATCTGATCTGACCTGACCTGACCTGGCCTGATCCGACCAAAACCAAACTAAAGGAACCCCAAACAGTTTTTATAAGCACCAAAATTAGTGGCCCATATTTTGTGCCGCAAATATGTTCGCATTTTCGTAGAGGATGGCTGTTCTTATATATTCAGTTGGAGGCTGAATTGCAGCCAACGCTGTCGCGAACTCTGAAACGAAACCCCCACCCAAATTTACAGCCAGAGAAATATAAAAGCACCCGTCCCCCTGCTCCCCAAATTCTTCCAACTACTTTTCAGCTACTCTTTAACTGCTCTTTAGCTGCTCTTTAACTGCTCTTCAGCTGCTTTTTAGCTGCTTGTCAACTACTCTTCAACTACCCTTTTCCTGATCCCCAGCCCTAATCTTATACATTATTCATTCTCAGAGCACCCATGGAACATTAAGAGAACTATAGGACTGGTCGTATTCCTGTTTCAGAAATACGTTTGTGAACATTGTTTAGGTTTGTGAACATTGTTATTGGATCCATAAATAGAAATGTGGGTAGGATGAAACAATAACTAATTGAATGTGCTCAGGGGTTGGTACATGAGTACATAAGGTGGAGTGGATGGATGGGCCAATCAGGAGTGAAGGGTCAGTTTCGCATTGGCCTTGGGTGCGCATTGGTCTTTGGTGTGCATTGGTCTTGAGTGCCCATCGGAGTGTACACAAGACAGAAAGCAACCCGAGGATCTCAAGCCAATGCTCGAGATTAACAAAGAGTATTAGTCAAAGACAAGGTGGAATCCAAAGTGAAAATATAAAACCCAAAATGATTGATTGATTCTGAAACTCAAAACATATCATAATTTGAGTGTCTAAGAATAACTGCTTTTGACTAATTTTGGAATCGGGGGATATTTCAATTGCTGGGAAATCAGGTGTGGCCTGCATGCAAGCCGCATCTCGCAGTTTACTATTTATAACTTTACCCTTTGTGAAACTATGCATGTCGAGATATATAAGATGGGTTTCAGCACATGAAACACCATACACAAAGCAGATTGTCCCAATATCACAATATTGAATTGAGTTATTCATCAAACCATTTTAAACCATTGTTCTTTGAGTGATCATTCTATTGATTTTACCCTGAACCCACATTGACCCATCACCTATCAATTCTACCATTCAATAGTCATGCTTCCTGAAGCCTCTCGAGACTCATTCATCATGAGTGAACATGCTTACTACGAATCCACCGCGTCGCAGAACAGTCAGCTTCTGCAAATATGGGTGGTTGCTCTATTGGGAATCGCGGCCATTGGCATTGTTTCCAAAACAGGCATGGTGTTGCATTCGCGATGGAAGGCCAGGCCTTTGCCTGTGTCCCATTATGATGTCTGATCAATGTCATTCAGAGTCACACCCCGATTAATGTTTGAATGTTTGAATGTTTGAATGTTTGAATGTTTGAATTTCTGATAGTCTGATTAATGTCAGATCAGTCAATCAGATCAGTCAATCAATCAGATCAATCAATCAGATCTCCATTTCTGTCAATTATCATTGACTTTCGCATTGTTGTACCAACCTAATTTTGGGTGCTGAGAGGGTACATATTGGCACCATTGCATCGAGCCCAGCTCACGGTGGATCCTGATATTTCATGGATACAGGTCCCATCGTCATTACGACCACTTCATAGTATTATCTAATAATATACTGTTATTATACGTAGATTAAAGCCAGTATATTAAGTATATCTAGATCATATATCTAGATCATATATCTAGATCATATTATAGATCATATCTACAGACTAAGGTACTTTTTGAAACAGAGTTACCTCAGAGGGTATCATAACTCTCTTCGATTTTGAGCCAAAGATCATTTTGAAGGGGAAAATCATTTTGAAGGAGAAACCATTTTGAAGCAGAAAACTATATTGAAGGAGAAAACCATTTTCAAGGAGAAAACCACGGTTGGTCCCACTCTTTCCATTCAGTTCCTGCATCAGAAAAATGGCAATGTATTTTGGGGAAAAGATCACAGACTATGGCTAGAAGTGACTGGCATCAATTTTCAATTTACTTAGTCCTGGATGACTTACCGTGTATCGTTATTTTTTTTCTATGTCAAAAAAGGATATGTATCTCTATAGTAAACATAATACTCTATAGTAAACATAATACTCTATAGTTGTTAGATTCGTGTTATAACGTTAAGTACTAAGTTATCTTTATTCGTTGATGATTCCTCAAGTGAGGAATCTGAGTTACTTATATAACTTTTCAAGAGTAGAGATTGGTGCGGAACAACTCCTTAGCGATCATTGTTATACTCACCACAGTTCATCCTAGTACTCCGTACAATGAGGCGGAGTAGAAGGCTGAGTAGAAGGCTGAGTAAAAATAGCCATTGTATCAGGCAGAGAGGTTTCATAATATCCCCATAGGTAGATCCCTACCTATGGTGGGTCTGACACTAGTGTATATAATACTGTCAGTGTATATAATACTCTATAGTAAACATAATACTGTCTGTGTATATAATACTGTCTGTGTATATAATACTCTATAGTAAACATAATACTGTCTGTGTATATAATACTGTCTGTGTATATAATACTGTCAGTGTATATAATACTGTCAGTGTACATAATACTCTCTGGTGTATATAAGACTCTCTGGTGTATATAATATTCTAGATTCTGTTAGATCCACCATAGATAGTGCTCTACCTATTTCAGTATTTTAAGCCTACTCTGTCTAACCTAACAATGGCCATTTTAAGAGTCACAACCCATACAAGAATGACATTTTACAATAGATTAGTATGAAACACCACTTTACACTCTAGAAAAATATACAGGCAGTTAGTATAGATTAAGATGTAGGCTAGTAGGTAGTAGTAGTAGTAGTAGTAGTAGTAGTAGTAGTAGTAGTAGTAGTAGTAGTAGTAGTAGTAGTAGTAGTAGTAGTAGTAGTAGTACGTAGTAGTTAATAGTAGGGTAGTAAATGGTAAGTAGCTACTAGTGAGTAGTAAGTAGTAGGCAGTTATTAGTTATTAGTCAGTAGAGAGTAAAGAGTCATGAGTAGTCAGTTAGTACTAGTTTATTCAAAGTCAGCAGTCAGTAGTAAGTAGTTATTCAGTTAGAAGGTAGTTTTAGTCAGTGAGTAGTGAGTAGAAGGTACTAAGTACTAAGTAGTGAGTAGTAAGTAGTAAGTAGTAAGTAGTAGTAGTAGTATAGTATAGAGTGGTATGGTATAGAGTAAAGTATAGGACTGGAGAGTAGAGGTTACTATTATTAAAGTATAAAGTAGCTTACTATAGAGTAGTATAGTGTTGGATCCACCTTTGGTAGTGCTTTACTATTTCAGTATTTTAAGCCTATGCTGTCTAATCCTAACAGTGGCCATCAAAGATCCTTCAATTATGTATACTCTGTACTACCACCAAACAGGACTATAGCTACTAGTCCACTATATCATATACTACTACACACTACACACTACACACTACACATGGTACTACATTTGGGACAGAAGTCTTGCAATATCAATCAAGGTGAAAAACGGATGGAACTGAACTTGTTTTTTTCTTTATAACGTGATTAACCTAATCTTGTACTCGTTGCTGGTTCCTCAAAGGGAGGAACTGGAGTGGTTTATATACTTTGAGAGAAACGTGGCTCCGAAAAATTCTCCACCAGAACAATGGGTAAACATTTCTCCAGAGTAAACAAAAGGGCCGAGATACGGTGTTTGCAGTGTCCATTGTAACAACTGAACTGAGAGACTTCATAATACCTTCATAAGAAGGGTCCTGCCTATGGTGGATCTAACAGAACTGGGTTCCTTGTTATCCTGTATACAACAACTTGTCCATTTGGTTTAAAAGGCTGTTCGAAGGGGTACGAAACATTTTGAATTATTTGTTTGTTTAATTTTGCTGGTGTGGTTTGAACCATTCTGTCTTCTTGATTCAAAACATTTTGCTGTGCTGGTTTGAATAATTTTGAAAACCATTGTAGTATAGGAATGGTATTTTAGGTATAATAGTGTAGTGGGTGATATGTTCTTTATAACGTGATTAACCTAATCTTGTATTCATTAATGGTTGTATTCGTTAATGGTTGTATTCTTAATGGTTCTATTCGTAATGGTTGTATTCGTAATGGTTCCTCAAAGAGAAGAACCGAAGTGGTTTATATACTTTGAGAGAAACATGGCACCGAAAATTCTCCACTAGAATAATGGTAAGGATTGTTCCAGAATATTTGAAAAGACCATCATAATACTTCATACAACAATGGTCGTGAAACAGCGTTTTCAGTGAACATTCCTGGGATCGGACATCGTAGGCTTCATATTGTCTTTATGGGTATTATCCTGTATATAGTGACCTGCATATAGTGCCTCTAACAGTTTATAGTGAGTAGTGTGTAGTATAGGTATGGAGTATTTTTCTTATAGATGAAACCAAATTGGTAATGATATTCTTAAATTTGGTCCGAAGTGAATTCTGGTTAGCTTTATATTTTTTATTGACACGTATACTTTTTGAGTGTGAGAGGTTTCTGGTTCATGAATATTCACACACAAGTATTTACTCTACTTTTCGCACCCACCAGAAAAAACTGAGTACTACCATACAACACACTATTCACAATAAATACACACTATACAATGTTTTTCAAAACTCTTCGAACCAACGCAACAAAATGTTTTGAACCAAAAAGACAGAATGGTTCAAACCACCTCGGCAAAACGATTCAAACCAATAATTCAAAATGTTTCGTACCCCTTCACACAGCCTTTCAAACTAAATGGACAAGTTGTTATATACAGGAAAACAAGGAACCCAGTTCAGTTCCGTCCGTTTTCACCCTTGATTGGTTCTTGACCCTTGATTAATACTGCAAGACTTTTGTCCCAAATGTAGTACATATGAAGCAATGGTCCAGATTCCAGATTCCAGATTCCAGATTTCAGAATATTGAATTCTAATAAAAGTTGGTGTGAAACATTACGCCATTTGGTTTGAACCATTTTGTCTTCTTGATATGAATAGTTTTGTCGCGCTGGTTTGAATAGATTTGAAAACCTGTACAACACACTATACAGAATAAATACCATATACACAATAAATAAATAAATAAATAAATACAGTGTTTTTCAAAACTATTCAAACCAGCGTAGCAAAATGTTTTGAACCAAGAAGACAGAATGGTTCAAACCAAATGGCGTAATGTTTCACACCAACTTTTATTAGAATTCAATATTCTGAAATCTGGAATCTGGAATCTGGAATCTGGACCATTGCTTCATATGTACTACATTTGGGACAAAATTCTTGCAGTATTAATCAAGGGTCAAGAACCAATCAAGGGTGAAAACGGACGGAACTGACCTGTTTTCGTTATTATCCTGTATACAACAACTTGTCCATTTGGTTTGAAAGACTGTGCGAAGGGGTATGAAACTTTTTGAATTATTGGTTTGATTAATTTTACTAGTGTGGTTTGATTAATTTTACTAGTGTGGTTCGAAACATTTTGTCGTGCTGGTTTGAATACTTTTGAAAAACACTGTACCACTATTGAATAAAATATGTGAATTCTTATATACATTCTTATATACAGGTATGGGTTTAATCTTGAACTGCCTTTTTTTTGATGCCTATCGATTTTTTGGAATCGTGGTTACGAGCCTTGATTACGAGCCTTGGTTACTGTTGAGAATGTCCATAAACATTCGCATAGACTGGAACGCCTATCTTGTTTCTCCTTAAAAGTGTTAACAATTCTGATACAATAGTCATTCTTTTCAATGTATTCTTAAATTATGAGACTTATATAGTAAAATATCTGTCTGTGGTCTATGTCGATCCCCTCTTTATATACCACAATCCCTTGAATTCCGTCCTCCTGTACGGGACTTGTTAATTACTTGTCTGAAGTCAAATCCTATGACTCCTGACGCCAAGACCTGGTTTATACTATCTGCCTGCACATATACATCCCTCGAAACCTTAAGAGACTTGTCCCTTTGTCCCATTCAGATATCCTGCAGGTAACCCATACCTACACACACTGGTCAGAACATCTTTCATGTTCAACAGTTACGACCCGCGTTACGACCCGCGTTACGAGCCCTGCTCACTTACTCATATTACATCCCACCAATCTTGAAGCAATCTATAATAAATCGTCCTGGTCAGATTTATTAACTAGTAGATTAATGAATAATATGATGAAAATATAAAAATCTTAGTACTGTGTGAATGGCCTGAATAAATGATTTCATACGCTTTATATAAGTGTGAGAAGCACTGCTCGTCGATCCTTCATGGCTCATCCATGTCATCCATTTCATCCATGTCATTCATGTCATTCATTTCATCCATGTCATCCATTTCATCCATGCCATCCATTTCATCCATGTCATTTATCTAATTTATCTCATTTATCTCATCAATGGCTCATAACGCTATGGAAATACTCAATCAAGTTTCAAAATACCACTCAAAATATGGCCTAAATTTACCACTTTAACAATGATTCGGCCCTATGGTGACTTGGTAATACTCGTACATGCAATTAATATGGATACAATACGAAAACAATTTCGTTAGTAATCTCATAAGTAATTTTTATTATTGGATGGTGTTTTATGAGATCCACTCGACGTTTCCATGATTGATATTATTTGAATACACTTTTTTCATCAATAAAAGTGTCGCCAACCAATTTTCACCCATGTGCCTCACCATTGATAAAAATATGACACTCCATAATAATTTTGCAGGAATGCCACAAGATCCCACATTCGCATCTTTCCATAATATTAAACCTGTAGATTAGATAACGCCAGATCCGCACCGACACTTGCACCGACAGTTGCAACGACACTTGCACCGACAGTTGCACCGACAGTTGCAACGACACTTGCACCGACAGTTGCACCGACAGTTGCAACGACAGTTGCGGCACCAGGAGGTCCATTAATTAATCAGGCTGTAACATCCAGAGGATGACTCATAATATAAGACACTGACCTCATAGTCTCTGTTAGATCCACTATAGGAGACATTATGAAGCCTACGATGCACGATCCCAGCAATGGCCACTGCAAACACCATACCACGGCCCTTTTGTTTACTCTGGAGCAATGTTTATCCATTGTTCTGATGGGGAGTTTTTCGGTGACACGTTTCTTTCAAAGTATATAAACCACTCCGGTTCCTCTTTTTGAGGAACCATCAACGAGTACAAGATTAGGTTAATCACGTTATAAAGAACATAGCAGTCTCATCAAAATATGTAAACACTTCAGAAATTCAGAAGAAGTGTTTACTTCAGGAGGAGGAGAAGAGTTGTCAGTACTCATTTAAGTATCATCAATACGAGATATTTTGGAGGGTCAGGTTTTGGAGGGTCAGGTTTTTGGAGGGTCAGGTTTTTGGAGGGTCAGGTTTTTGGAGTAAAAGGTAATACAGATCTCCGAGCGCGGATGATTGTGGGCAACACAAAGTTTCACCAACGGCAAGAGATCTAAAGGTCACAAGCCACTTTAAGCTCATACGGAGCCTTACTTTTTAATCTCCCATTAATATAAATCTCATACTTCCCATCATAGCTTCTTTTCTCATTTTAGGCAAGGTTTTATAAGAGCATTTTTCGCATAATAGTGGTACATGGAATCTGACCCAGAATCAGGAAGTACGACAGTTTTGGTTTTTCTGTTATAAGGCAACATGTAGATATCCACCTTGAATTAATAACTAACATGCTGTGTTGAAACTCATGTAACATTAATCCATGTGCTGAATGAGCCACCCATCATACAGTGTTTTTCAAAACTATTCAAACCAGCGTGACAAAACGATTCAAACCAGCGTGACAAAATTTTTCGAACCAAGAAGACAGAATGGTTCAAACCAAATGGCGTAATGTTTCACACCAACTTTTATTAGAATTCAATACTCTGAAATCTTAAATTTGGGGGTTACCTCATACGTACTACATTTGGGAGTCTTGCAATACCAATCAAGGGTAAAAAACGGACGGAACTGAATTGGTTTCCTTGTTATCCTGTATAAAACAACTTGTCCATTTGTTTTAAAAGACTGTGCGAAGGGGTACGAAACATTTTGTTGCGCTGGTTTGATTAATTTTACTAGTGTGGTTTGAATCATTTTGTCGCGCTGGTTTGAATAGTTTTGAAAAACACTGTAAACGAGCGCGAACGGATTCTCCATTTCCTATTCAAGTCGAAGGGCCAGGAGGGACTGTGTAATTGAACATACACAGCTTTAACCATACTACACTATACTATACTATACTATACTATACTAT